>JARFJB010000602.1:1552500-1617500 GCA_036346205.1 Vesta saturnalis
TATACGGTGATACAAAAGGTGTACAGTATATAAATTTTGTTAAAGGGACAACTGAACATGGTGCATACAAAAATCGTATTTGCGAAGCTGCCAAAATTCTGTGTTAATTTTTACATATTCTCATATTCTCTACCAACAATTTTCTCGAAATCTGGCCACCCTGTACCTTGCACAGTGCAAAAATATAGTTATAGACTTGTATTTAAGTAACTGTTAATTGAATTATTCCCAATAAAAATGTAACATAGGGCATTTCTTCTTGTCACCTGACCGAGCTGGTAGCCTGACCCGACCTACTTAGTATTCTGGAGGTAATGGGTTCGATTCCCGTTACCGTCTACCTTGTATGAGGTATTTAGGCGAATGCTGGGGTATTGTTTTCCGCCTCAGAACCCTAACTCCGTTCCATCCGATTCTATCCAGACCACACCTATCCATAATCCTACCATGAATATATACTTAATGTATGTATGTATGTATGATGGGAATCCATGATTGTATCCGAAGGAACTCGGAAAGCTCGAGCAGCCCGCCCTACCCCTTGGGGAGGGAATAAAATACGTGGCCCTTTCCTTTTTCCTTGCCACCTGGAGAATCTCAAGTGTGTTCAAGCCCGCCAAGAAGAATTTGGTGGTGGTCTTGGATAATAATAATAATCATCATTTATTAAAACTGGTAATTTTTCTGGAAATTGGTTAAAATTGTACCTATCTTTAAACCTGGAGATAAATGTAACGTTAGTAATTATCGTCCAGTGGCAATACTTAGCTGATTTTCAAAAGTATTTGGAACTATTCTTTTCAACAAAATTTTCCATTATTTCTACTTATATATTGTTGAACCAAAACGCCTTTTTTCCTGGGTGTTCAACGTCAACCAACCTTTGTATCACTACACAATATATCTCTCAACCAATGGATTAAAACAAACAAGTGGATGTTATTTACATCCATCTTACAAAGATCTTCGATAGAATAAATCATTCGAAACTTCTACAAAAAATGTTAGCGGTGGGGATTATTAGTAAGATCGTTGAAGTTGTTGAATACCAAGGTTTTTTGTCTTACGAATACATTGTTACAAGCGGAGTTCCACAAGAATCAAATTTGGACCCACTTCTGTTTTAGTTGTTTAATTCACTGAAAACTTTAATCCCCTTATACAATGCTTATATTACTAGTAAATTAAGTTATGCATCTATCATTTGGTCGCCTTATCAGCAAACGTACATAGATATACTCGAAGGAGTCCAAAAACGCTTTTTACCGCTTTACCTATTAAAGAATGGTATGTTCCCTGTAATAGGTTACAGCTATCAATTATTATTAGATGAATTTAGTTTTATTCCTTTATATAAAAAGCATCAATTTCAGATATGTCCACATATGTCTTATTTTTTAAAATTATTTTGATACACTTACGTATTTTATTTATCTGTTTTGTAATTGAAGATGTAAGCAGACATATTGTTAGTTATAAGGATCATGTAGGTGTTAAAACCGGAAGGTTTCAAGGGCGGCGGAATGTTATGACAATTTAAACTTTTTAAATCTGGGCGTGCGGAAGTGATCCGTTACTGTCACATGATAAGAAAAATAGTGGCGATTTTGTTACTTGTTATTCGGGACTGAAATGTTAAAAAATAAAATAAAAAACCATTCTGCAAAGAATGCTACGAAAAACAAAGAGTACAAAAAAAACCGGTAACGGTATGATAAAAAACATTGATAAATAAAATTTGTGCCGAAGCACACGGTAAACAACAATCCATAATCAAAACAGTATAGCTCGAAAGTGCAAAACTTTCGCTCAAATCAAAATTCAAACACATTTAAGCGTTACAATAAAATAAACAATATTATTCGCAAAATCAGAATGACACGTTCAAAAATTATGAACAATACAAAATATGCTCAAAAAATCCTCCCACGTAGCTTAACTTTACACTCAACATAATAAACTCCGCAAAATAAGTGCGTAAACTTGACATAAAAAATGTTAAAATTTTATAAAAATCCAAAATAGGTATATCCAAACTAAACTACGACAAACCTATCTTAAAAAACAACCAAAAAAAAATCAAGAAAAACCTACAATAACTGCTCTAAAAACTTCAAAACCTAAAAACACAAGCCCTACACGTTGGGTTCCAACTTTATCTGTTACGGGCGAAAATGGCAGTAGATCGGAAGTTACAGATAGGGAAGAGGCCGGTAGCCCAGTGGAATAAAGGGGTGGTCGTGTTACTAATTTTTGCGTTTTGCTCGTAATACATTAAACACAATAAAGGTAAGTAATGTTTATAAATGTCAATGTAGGGGTCGTAATATCTAAATGCGAATAGTTCACAGTTAAGTTCCAAACAAACAACAAAACTTGCTTAACTTTTGTCGCGAACAAGGTATATCAGTGAATTGACAGCTTTGGTCCTACGTTTCCTACAAAACTTCAAAATATCTGCACGTAATCTCAATAAAATGACATGTTCATAAACCAACTGATCGGCCAATGATCATTTATTCTGTATTTACGTTACGTTAAATCTCAAACAAAGTTACATCAGTAGTAATATGCGGCCGGTTCTGAACCAGTTCAAGGTCACTCGCCCTCTGGTGGTGAGAAATGTAAGCTTTTGGATCTCTTCAAGGTCAAACTTGTGGCGTGAAATTTAAATTTTAGGAGCTCGCTAAAAATTGCAATGTCACCATCCTCATTACAGGGTCAAACGTTTCGGCGGGAAAGTTGTATGTCAAGGTCAGAAGCTAAAAATTGCAATTTCATCATCATATTACAATTCTTAGATGTCTAAAAATAGAGTTTTCAAGGTCAAAGGTTATTGACCTACGGTGGTGTCATATTTTTTAGAAATGTAAAAAGGTCAAGGTGAAAAAATAGAAAATATAAGAATAGAATTTTTCAGGGTCAAACTTTTTGGCGGGAAATAAGAATTTTTGGAGCTGGTGAAGGTCAAAGCTAAAAATAGAAATTGCAATGTCATCATTATATTACAATTTTTAGAAGTCTAAAAATAGAGCGGTCAAGGTCAAAGGTTATTGACCTGTAGGGGTATCGTATGACATTTCTTAGTTTATAATAAAAGGCTTTCTTTGCGTGTGCATAGTTCTACCTTTTCAAACAAAAAAAAATCAATTTAAATGGTGTGAAGGTGAAATAGTTTTTTAAACTAAAAGTAGGACAAGATGGGTATTTAACAAGTTTAAACGTGTAAGAGGTACTCAAATCAAGAACACATTTAGATCAAAATTTAAAGCTAAAAATAGAAATTGCTAGGTCATCATACTACAATTCTTAGAAATCTAAATATAGGGTTTTCAAGGTCAAAGAGTAATTAATGACCTGCAGGTGTATCATATTACATTTCTTAGAAATATAAAAATAGAATCAGTTTATGGAAACAAAAAGAATGAAAGGTTGTTGTCTATGCTAAAAGTAGACCAAGGTCATACTACAATCCCACCATATGTAAATTACAGATGAATCATTTCCTCAACAGTGTTTAGTCCTAGTACAATTGGAGCGATATACAAAAATGGACAGCATCATCAGATGCAGATTAGCTTACTGATGCAATTCTCAAAGCACACTCTCCCCTCTACCATAAAAAATCATGATGTAGTAATATATAGACGGACAGTTCCGGTGTCAACTCAAAATTCAAAAGCGTTCTCGAATCAGTAACGATGGATCTATCTGCATTGAACAGTAGCACTTTCTGTAAATCCTTCACGAACGTAAAAGACTTGGAGATGGGTGCAAAATATAAAGTGATTGGTATGAATACCATTGGCACCAAGTATGGTAAACATATTATCATTGAAACCCAGAACTTGAGTGCATACTTCCCTTACGATTTTATGAATACTTCAAACAAGAAGATCGCATTGAAAAGTTTAAACAATATCTGGTTGAGAATTACGTGTACATTACCAGCGGCGGAACTGTAGGAAAGACAACTTATTTAACATTTCTGTAAAGAAAATAATAATAATAACATATATCTATGTATAATTGTTTGGAAATAAATTATATATTTTTATGAAAATGTAAACTTTCACCATTAACACTCATAATAAAATACTTATCTTTTTGGGGTCTTTTAATGGTGCGCTTTAAATTATACAATCTAAACGTTTCGATAACACTTATAGTTATCTTCGTTAGTAGTAATGTTTGTTAAAAATTGTTAAAGATGTTGTAAACAATTTTGTCAAATTTGAAAAATTTTTCAGATAATGAAGAGAGTTGCTACTGATGAGACTACAAAAAAAAGTAGCGTATAATATGGTGTCGGCCGGTTTTACATATTGGCTAAGATCTTCAAGGTTAAAATGCATTGGTATTATATTATAATTCATACAAACCAATTTTCAAGGTTAAATTTTATTGACAAGGTATTGAGAATGTATCATATTACAGTTCTTATGTTAGGCTCTTCAAGGTTCTTAGGAATAGCAAAACAAGCATTCTTAACCAATGACACATGTAACTGGTTTTGTGAGTATTGTCAGACTTTGCGCATGCTCGGTATTGCTTGGGTATCCTCGGAGTCTACCCTTCTATATAAGTTGAAATTTTATAATCACATATCATTCGCTTCCAAATCATGTTTTTCTAAAAAGTATATATGTGAAAGCACTGTTTTGCACAGTAAAATCGATTACATATTCACTATTGCAATAGTATGTGTGTGTGTGTGTGCGTGTGGGTGTGCGTGTGCGTGTGCGTGAGCGTACGTGCGTGCGTGCGTGTGTGTGTGTGTGTGTGTAAACCTAACTAGAAAATCAGTTCTATTTGTTTAAATGTAGCATGTAGAAATACTGCACGATTACATTAGCGCATATACAACGCGCTAACGAAGACAACCAGACAAATATAGAAAAGTAATGATTGTTATAATTGATGTGCAAGGATTCAAAACAGCAAGAAATATATTTACACCTAAGGAACTAGCGATATATAATGGAGAGCAAATTGCTCATTATGTATTCAAGCCTCCATTTCCATGGCACACCTGAATTTCGAAAACAAGCTAACTGGGTAATTCATAACCACCACTTTATCAAATGGGAATATGGATATACTTCTTCACATCTACTCCCTCGTATACTTAGTGATTTTATAAAAACAACAGATGAGGTGTACGTTAAAGGACGAGAGAAAGCTTATTTTATTCAAAATAATTTTAAACAACGCATTACGGTGTTTAAAGAACAATCTACTTTACCCAAACTTCATTCATGCTGTTTTTTTCATACACAAAACATTTGTCACTGCGCTTTGACTCATGTATATCATTTATATGAAAAAATTGTAATGAAATTCTAATAAATAAAGATTTATTAGCTGACATCTATAAATACATATCTTATTGCATGTATTACCTCAACGCTTTTATGAGTAATTCAAAGAAGGACTGGATAATTTTTCCCAAATACAGATAGCTGTAATTCTTAGAAACAAGAAAAAATTATTGGGGTCATTGAGGGAGAGTGATAAAACTTATCATCACTTTGTGTGGATGCTTATACCGTGAAGGAAAAGTATTAAATAAAGATGCGTTGTAATTTGAATGAATGAAAGACACTTTAAAAAGTAAATAAGTAATTACAGTAGTGCATGTTATATTGCATAAAGAAAAGGCACTTTAACAGTATTCATTTCAATAAAAAAATAAAGTGTGTGTAGGCATATAAGAAGAAAATGAATTAAGAAAAAGTGAATTGCAAACGAAAAATCCTTTAAAAGAAATTTCCGTATGGTCTAGTTGAATTTTCATATAAAACGAGTTTCTTATCATGATTTATTAAATTATACAAATTATGTAGGAAGAAATGACATTGTAACCTTATAATTATCACATAAAACTATTACAAAGAAAAGGTGAATAACATTATCTTAGCTATTGTATGAAATGTTGTAGTAAACAGAAATTTTATGTGTGTGAAATGTTTTAAAATAAATATACTCTTTTTATCATAGCAGTTTAAAAATTCTGAATTTTTGTATATAGACTAAACAAATAACAGCGCAAAAGATAGCTGTTCCAAAATTTTTCAAAACTAAAAAAATGTGAAAAAAAATTTATTGTTAATGGCACGTTTGTGGTTTGATATATATGTACAAAAACGTGATACTTGCATATATACCGGGTGGCTACTTTTTATATTGAACAGTATTGCTATCTTGAAAACCATAGGAATTACAATGTCGGTTAAATAGGACAAAAGTTGAGCATAAAAGGGTCCAAAAAAATGTTGAAGACAAATCTATAATAACTCTTACTGTTTACGATTTATACAGGGAAAACCAAAATATAAGAATTTTTAATTGTTGTATCTCCTTTATTTTAAAAGATATTAAAAAATTGTAATTACATTTTTTAATTTAAATTATGCATGCTATTCTGTAGTGGCGTCAATTTTTTACAACGTTTCTTCTATTTAGGGAAACCATCAACATTTTTTTTTTAAATACGAACCTGCTTTTTTTCTACACTAAATTAGTTACAATATCACCATACATACACCCCCAAAATTATTTTTTGATTACCCGTCGTTTCGTCACGTTTCTATCCTTAATCAAAAATTTAATGAACATTTCAGCTGAAGCCGTACCTGTTTGTTAATTGAAAACCCGCTGTTAAGCACTAGTGCTTATCAACAAGAAACAAGGTTATTATTATGCACAAATTATTCAATCCAAAAAATTAAACAAATAACATATTATTATTGTATGACTTTTTAATAATAATTAATAGAAACAAACTAACATAATTAAATGATACAGAAAATAAATTTATAAAAATTGTTCAAAATGGTCACCGGCCTTTTCAACACAAAGTCGGGTTTTTTCACACATATGCTCTGTTGCCCTAGCAATCATATCTGGATCTATTTGCTCGAAAGCTTCGACAATTTGAGCCCTTAGGACGTTGATGCTTTGAAACTCATTATCATAAATTTTATTTTTTAGGTAACCCCACAAAAAGTAATCGACAGGATTTAGGCAAGGGGAGAGTGGTGGCCACTTTCTGTTACCTCTTGTTCCGATCCATTTACCCCCAAATTGACGATTTAAGTAATTTCGAACTCTGTTAGCATTATGGGCCCCACAATCATCTTGCAAAAACCATGTCATTTGTCGTCGAACCAATAATGGCATTTCATCTAACACTTCTTGTAATAGATTGATGTAATTATCGGCATTTACATTCCCATCTATAAATTTGGGTCCTATTACAACGTTGCCAATAATGCCACACCACACATTTAATGAAAATCGTACCTGAGGCCGCACCTGTCGAGTAAGATGAGGGTTGGTTGTTACGTAATAGTGCTTATTTTTTATATTAAATATTCCGCAATTTGTGAATGTACTTTCGTCTGTCCATAGAATATTGGATATGGAACGACCTGTTGGTATTCAACTTACGTCTAAACCAGTTACAAAATGTCAGTCTACGGGCAGGGTCATTTCTGTGTAACGTCTGGACTGGGTGGTATTTATAATCATGATATTTGTACTTTTTCAATATCTTTTTAACTCCTGATCTGGATATCCCACATTGTGTTGCAATATTTTTTGTCGAATTTTCTGGATTTACGTGTACTAATGCTAACACATTTATGTCGTTTATTGTACCTCTTCTTTGATGTGCCCAATTTAATTTAAACACTACCTCTTTCAGTTATATTTTTAGATACCGCATAAATCGTATTTCTTGCGGGACAATTCCTATTTGGATACAAATTTGCGTATGTCTGCACTGCCACATCAACATTTCTATTATTTTTTATAAAAACATCGTACATATCTCGTTTTTCTTCTACAGAATAACGAACCATACTGTAATAATTGTTATTTAAGAATAAATTTAACTAAACACTTCAAAAACGCTGGAAACTGACAAAGTAATTGACATTTATTCAACTATTTGAATTTCACGGCACTCTTAATAACAACAAAAAAATTAAGCAATCGAACCTACATTGAAAATCATAAATGAATACTTTAAAGAATTTCTACAGTCTTATCATTATTTCCATGCCATTTTTTTAAATCTTGTGTTATTTACCTTTTTGTTAGTTTAAATGTCAATTACAACAAAGTAGGTAAACCCAATGAAATGGATCTGTAAGGACATTATTTAATAATTGATCTATTTCTTTCTTCATCTGCATATTACTGAAAATAATCTTCTTTGTACAAAAGAAATAGCGTTAACAAATAGACGAATAATAAACTAAAAAAGGGGGGGCTAAAGCATATCCACCGAAATTTTAGTTAACACAACAGGTACGGCTTCAGCTGAAATGTTCATTAAATTTTTGATGATGGATAGAAATGTGACGAAACGACAGGTAATCAAAAAATAATTTTGGGGGTGTATGTATGGTGGTATTGTAATTAATTTAGTGTAGAAAAAAAACAGGTCCGTATTTAAAAAAAAATGTTCCCTAAATAGACGAAACGTAAAAAAAAATTTGACGCCACTACAGAATAGCATATATAATTTAAATTAAAAAAATGTATTTACAATTTTTTAATATCTTTTAAAATAAAGGAGATACAACAACAATTAAAAATTCTTATGTTTTGGTTTTCCCTGCATAAATCGTAAACAGTAAGAGTTATTATAGATTTGTCTTCAACATTTTATTGGCCCTTTTTATGCGCAACTTTTGTCCTGTTTAACCGACATTGTAATTCCTATGGTTTTCAAGATAGCAATACTGTTCAATATCAAAAGTAGCCACCCGGTATAATAAATCATAACGCCCTACTCCTTTACCCAAAAATTCAAATTTTTTGCATGTAGACTAAACAAATAACAGCGCAAAAGATAGCAGTTCCAAATTTTCTCAAAACTAAAAAATGTGAAAAAAAAATTGTATCTTGTTAATAGAAGAGTTGTTGTTTACATGTACGTAAACGTTGACAATTGGATACATAATAAATCATAACTCGGTAGTTCTTTACCCAAAAATTCCAATTTTTTGCATGTAGACTAAACAAATAACAGCGCAAAAGATAGCAGTTCCAAATTTTCTAAAAAAAAATGTGGAAAAACTTTAGTCTTCTTTTCCTGTGAAATATTACTATCACGATATAAACCGTACATTTTTAATATTTTCCAAATTGCTATCTTTTGCGCTGTTATTTTTTTTTCTACAAGCAAAAAATTTGAATTTTGGGTAAAGGACTAGCCTGTTATGATTTATTAATAATATATATATATATATATATATATATATATATATATATATATATATATATATATCAACGTTTATGTACTTTTACAAGACTATTTGTTTTAAAATTCCGAATTTATTTAACTGCTATCCTTTGCGCTGTTATTTGTTTAGTCTATATACAAAAATTCAGAATTTTTGACCTAACGATTAAACTGCTATGATAAAAAGAGTATATTTATTTTAAAACATTTCACACATAAAATTTTTGTTTACTACGACATTTCATGCAATAGATAATGTTATTCACCTTTTCTTTGTAATAGTTTTATGTGATAAGGTTACAATGTCATTTCTTAGTACATAATTTGAAATTTATCCTCAATTGTTTTACTTTCTTGATTAACACCTCGAGTCTTTTCTTTCTCTCATCAATACTTAATAATTATTTCTTTCTTTCTCTTCTTATCATTCTTATTACTTTCACCATTTCTAGCAATAAAAAGTTTACTGAATCATGCAACCCCGGAGAAGCCTTTTTATTATAAACATGCATCCTTTCAAAACTGCTAACCTACTCAAAAAAAAGCTCAATTAGTTTGGAAAATATTAAAAATGTACGTTTTATATCAAACAGTTATGTGTAATATTTCACAGTTAAAGAAGGATTTCTTTAATTAAGAAAACGTTAGAATTTACACATATTACAAATATTTCCAAAATAAATAAATGATTTTATTTTACATCAGTATTTATCTTAAATATTTATTGATTTTGTACAGTCTTAATTCATTTTTTTTAATATGAATGAATATAAATATCACAAGAGTATTGTTAGTTGCATAAAATTTCAGAGTTAAAACTTATTTATGATGCTCTTCTCATGTTTAAACGTTTTTTTTTTCAAACTCAAAGCTGTCTCATTCTTCTATTTTTTTTCACATTCTTTTACTTAAGCATACTCGTATAATACTTAGTAATAATGTTATTCACCTTAGATTATAATATAAATTGATAATTGTCAACCATATATTTGTACATTTACATCATAAAGAGATTTTTTTAATTAAATTAAAATAATGGCTGGTAAGTAAATTTCATGCAAATTTTTTTTTTATTGAAAGTTAACGTGTTCATTATAGCTTTAGTTGAAAACTTACATTTCAACCGAATGGAGGAGGGTATGTAGGATATTATATGTAGCTTATGTTTTAACTTTTCATTTTTCAGATAAAATAGTTATACAACACATCTTTAACAAACATCCGGACATGAGTAATTTTTGTTATGTTTCAGTTTTAAGTATTTACGTTTTAGCATGATATCGTTTTTATTTATGGTTGCGGAACTCCCCTTAGCGGGACACGTGCGGTTTGTAAATATACATGTGGAAATATAAAATATATACTATTCGCTGATGATGAAATGGAAGGGACTATGTGGTTGATGAGGGTATATATTTCTATACATAATTATAATTTTTTTAATTTAACTGATTTTTTTTTTGTTTCAGATCACATCTTAAATTTTAATTTTAATATTTTTAATTTTTTTTTTCTTATATTATATATAAAATTAAAATTATATGACGTACGTTTTTTTTTATTATTTTCCCTAACCGTAATTATTTCAGTGCTTCATAGAGTTATTACACCTCTTTTGTTTTTTGGATAGCAATTTTTAACAGTATTCATTTGAATAAAAAAATAAAGTGTGTGTAGGCATATAAGAAGAAAATTAATTAAGAAAACGTGAATTGCAAACGAAAAATCCTTTAAAAGAAATTACCGTATGGTTTAATTGAATTTTCATATAAAACGAGTTTCTTATCATGATTTATTAAATTAGACAAATTATGTGGGAAGAAATGACATTGTAACCTTATTACATAGAACTATTACAAAGAAAAGGTGAATAAGATTATCTATTGTATGGAATGTCGTAGTCAACAAAAATTTGATGTGTGTGAAATGTTTTAAAATAAGTATACTCTTTTTATCATAGCAGTTTAATCGTTAAGTCAAAAATTCTGATATTTTGTATATAGACTAAACAAATAACAGCGCAAAAGATAGTAGTTCCAAATTTTCTCAAAACTAAAAAACGTGAAAAAAAAATTGAATTGTTAATGGCATCAGTTCCAAATTTTCTCAAAACTAAAAAAATGTGAAAAAAAAATTGTATCTTGTTAATAGTAGAATGGTCGTTTACATGTACATAAACGTTGATAATTGGATACATAATAAATCATAACGCGGTAGTCCTTTACCCAAAAATTCCAATTTTTTGCATGTAGACTAAACAAATAACAGCGCAAAAGATGGCAGTTCCAAATTTTCTCAAAACTAAAAAAATGTGGAAAAACTTTAAGGTCTTCTTTTTTAAGTTCCCTACCCTACAAAAACTAAAACTAAACACTACTTTAAACAATAAGAAAACTACTTCTGTCGAACAATTTCCACATTTTTATTAACTTCAGCTAACTCACTGGTTAAACGTTGCACTTTTGAGACTTTCAGAGACTATGTATGTTCACAAAATGTCCTGCAACCACCTAACACTTTTTATTTTAAAAGGTTTGTGGGATCCTGCGTTTGGAGGGTAGGGTCTTGAGTTATGGGTGGTTGTGGTGGTGAGGCCCTTGGTGTGATTAATTCCAAGTTTTTCCATCCATATGCATGATATTTTACAATAAATCAATTTGTAATCCAACACGCACTTAAAATTTGCAAAAAATGAATGCTTTACTTTGATGTAGAAGACTTCCAGATGTTTTCAATTTTTTCCTTAACCCAGATCATTTCACTTTTCGAGCACAAATTGAACTATCGCTCACATTTAAACTGCTTTCTGGAATACTTTTCACAGGACTTAGATTACGCTGCAAGAGCCTCAGACAGACGCGTACTTTGCGTTTTCTCAACTAACAATATCTATCACTGATATCACGTCTGCTACTCATGATTGTCGCATTCTTTTTACATGCTTTAAATTACGCTGCAATATCTCCTGACAGATATATACATCGCACTTTGTAGCGTTTACTAATAATACCTTACTGACGTCAATACTGTTCTTATGTCTTATGCTGCGTCACCATTGCCTACTGAGGTCAGTTTAGCCCATCGTAACCACTTCCACTTTTACCCAACTCAGTTAAGGTTAGCAGATTTACATGTATATAGGGGTTAAACTTTTATGTGAATACTCATTCGTTACCTAGTAGTAGTAGTACTCATGATGATGACTCCACCTACTAAGAAATCTAAGTTATCGCTGAAGAAGAAGAAAGTTAATATCCTGCAGGATATCTTGCTGCAACCCACAACAGCCCCGATACCTCCACTCACCAGAGCACAGGCTACCACCAACACTTAGGCCCATTCAATATGGTGGGAAAACCTTGCATTAATACAGCATAATAATTATCAGAAGGACCTTGCAGCACAACCACCACCCACACAGCTTACGCAAGCCCCAACAACATTGAGTGACTTTAAAATTAAGAGTGTGAGGTGGTTAAGCAATATTCTTGCGGAATATGCTAGCAGCGAAGTGTCGGTGGTGGTCCATGTTGAGATTTTAACTGTTGCTTTAGCTGAGGCTAAGCAACAGTTAGAAGAAATAAGACGCGCTAAAATAAAAAGTGAAAACCTGTCACGTACTTTAGAGGACCTACCGATTTAAATTAGCGTGTATAGTTTTTAGGAAATTTTTGTTTTTAGATTAGTTACATCTGAAAGCTTACAATTTACTAACCATTTTACCGCATTAAATATATATGTATGTATCTATGTATGATGACTGATGAGTGTACAATCAAATAAATGTTATCTAAGAATAAGCATTTGTGTAAAATTTTTTTTGGATAATGGAAACTTAAACTGCTTTCAGTCTGCTGCGTTGAGCTTTTCTGCCGGAAACAGTTACCGCTTCTGGGAAACAGCTACCGGTTTTAGGTCTGTTTTTGAGCTGTTTTCGGAAACCAGGAAGCTGTTTTGAGCTGTTTCTGCCTGTTACTGGAAAAAAAGGTATCTGTTTTTGAGATGACTACATCAAAGTTTATACTATTCACATTTTCGGTGTTTACAATGTTCTGCCGAACAATTTACAAATTGTTGTTGGCTTCAGCCAACTCACTGCATAAACGTTCCAAATTTTCACTATACTAAATTGAATTTATCTTAATTAATTAATAAAATAAGGATACACACACACACGCACACGCACGCGCACTCGCACGCGCGCGCGCACGCACGCACGCACGCACGCACACACACACACACACACACACACACACACAAACACACACACAAACACACACACACACACACACACACAACCACCCACCCACGCACGCACGCACGCACGCACGCACCACGCACCCACCCACCCACCCACCCACCCACCCGCCCGCCCGCCCGCCCGCCCGCCCGCCCGATTTCTAAGAATTGTAGTATGATGACCTAGCAATTTCTATTTTTAGCTTTAAATTTTGATCTAAATGTGTTCTTGATTTGAGTACCTCTTACACGTTTAAACTTGTTAAATACCCATCTTGTCCTACTTTTAGTTTAAAAAATTATTTCACCTTCACACCATTTAAATTGATTTTTTTTTGTTTGAAAAGGTAGAACTTTGCACACGCAAAGAAAGCCTTTTATTATAAACTAAGAAATGTCATACGATACCCCTAAAGGTCAATAAACTTTGACCTTGACTACTCTATTTTTAGACTTCTAAGAATTGTAATATGATGACATTGCAATTTCTATTCACACCTTGCTGGGGTTTACATCACAAAAATGTGTCCTTCACTTAAGTACCTATGACAACATGTTTAAACTTGTTAAATATACACCTACTTTTAGTTTAGTAAATTATTTCACCTTGACTCAATTTAGTCAATATAAGCACCATTTGACCTTGGACTACTTTTTAGCATAGACAACAAATCGCATTCTTCTTCTTTCCATGAATTGATTCTATTTTTATACTTCTAAGAAATGTCATACGATACCCCTACAGGTCAATAACCTTTGACCTTGACCGCTCTATTTTTAGAATTCTAAGAATTGTAATATGATGATGACATTGGAATTTCTATTTTTAGTTTCTGCTTCGACTTCTAAGAATTGTAATATGATGATGACATTAAAATTTCTATTTTTAGCTTTGACCTTGACGAGCTCCAAAAATTTATATTTCCCGCCAAAAGTTTGACCCTGAAAATTCTATTCTTAGATTTTCTATTTTTGTCACCTTGACCTTTTTATATTTCTAAGATATTTGATACCACCGTAGGTCAATAACCTTTGACTTTGAAAACTCTATTTTTAGACTTCTAAGAATTGTAATATGATGATGACATTGCAATTTTTAGCTTCCAACCTTGACATACAACTTTCTCGCCAAACGTTTGACCTTGTAATGAGGATGGTGACATTGCAATTTTTAGCGAGCTCCTAAAATTTAAATTTCCCGCCACAAGTTTGACTTTGAAGAGACCCAAAAGCTTACATTTCTCACTACCAAAGGGCGAGTAACCTTGAACTGGTCCAGAACCGGCCCCATATTACTACTTGTGTCTAAAGAAAAAACAAAATAGCAAATCATCTAATAAGAAAATCTCTCCAAAATTGTTACGTTAAAGCTTTCATTAAGACTATAAAAAAGGTAATTAAACGATGTCGCTGTAAAGTTGCATAAATCAAAATTCCCATAAAATAAATAAATCACTCGGTAACTTGAACGTAATCAAACTATCTTATCATAAGATGTGGTACTACGTAAATAATAATAATAAGCGATAACGAAAGAATAAGGTCACATATACTTCTACACTCAGTACGAAAAAATTTTCCTAAAATTCATTAACAGTATTCGTATATTGTGATAATGATATAAATTAAAATAAGCAATCGGAGTATAGATGCGACTGTTAAAATACATTCAATTTTGTAAAATCTTTTAGTTAATTCAGGTTGATGCTTGCAAGTATCTTATTTAATGTTAATAAATACCTTAAAGAAACGGTAATATTGTTGAAAACATAAACTTGACTAATTGTCGTAGTATGAAATTTTAGTATACAGTAATCAGTATATAATACACACAGAATGAATACACTTTAATCACAGACGCCTAAAGGGCTTTTATGCGAAACAAGAAAACGTATTCGTCCACCTGGCAAATACAATTAAAAAATAAGAACACTTACAATTACAAGCAACACGAAGAAATAAAGGTACGGAAGTAATTATCCTAATTTATAGAAACGTTCTCTCTGACCTATCCTTATCCTTATCCCATTCCTTTGCAGAGCGGTGTATGTAATTTTAGTGCAATTGACACTTTTGGTAATTAAACTATACCCTTGAACCTCCGTTAATACAGCTCTCAATACAGCAACTTCACAGACGTCAGATTTCAACAAACCGTTTATTTTTGAATTATATTAACACATCTTTAGTGACAAAAATCTTAAAGCCAAAACCAAGTGATTTAATAACTGTATGATCTGGTTTAATATATCTACACACTGATTTATTTACAAAACGTTCTTTGAGTGTATAAACTACACCAATTTTATCAAAGTGAAAATTTATTTACTACAATTTGTCAGAACAGCTGTGCGCGCGAATGTACCTAGTGATTATACTGAACTTACGATGTAAGAATCCGGTAAAAAGGCGATTTTTGTCACAAGAATAAGGAAATAGCACTATCGTTAAACACTAATCCTTTTCAATGGACCCTAAAGAATGTCACTTCTGACAATCGATACACAGCACAATTCCGGCTATGGGGTGGGTAAATACTCTTTAAAATCCCCACAACGGTGAACCAGAAAACTCTTCCTACAGTTACTTCAAGTAACCCCGATAGTACGTAAGTATAAGCTCAGTCCTCATGGCTCAGCTCCCCAACTAGTTTATTCTACACGTTGACAACGACTACCTTACGAATTTAACAGATTTCGTCATAATACATTTCACGATAAATCGCCAATTATAAAAGTAAATTCCTTTAAATCGCAAGCGCGGTAAAAACGAGATAAGGTTCGTGAACGGAGTTGAAAAATTACGCCATTAGCATTAACCTACATCGTTAAGATGCCTCGAGAAAATTATAACGTAATATGATCCGTTTTTGTCGCCTTTAAACTTTGGAAAATCGACTCTTAACCAACGTATTATTAAAACCACACTCTTTGTCTCCTTAGATTAACTTATCAAAATAACTTCCCGACATACAGTCGCCAACACTTTAAACTTACAGAGTTACGCTTCCTGAAATAATTTTAATTACAAAGAAGCTGTTTCTATAGACTTAATTTCCACTCAAACTAAACTGTAAAAGACGATTACTTGAAAACGGGATTATCTATTGTTTACTAAGCATGTTAAACTTCCATGTAAAATTAATTTTACTATTTCACAATCGTCAACGCGTGGAACCTAATCGTAATTTAAAACTTCAACCTATTTACAAATAAACAAACCGAAACATTTATGTACCATTCACACAAAACTGGGTACTAAACCCTTCTAGAAAAAATTAAATTGTAACCACACATAGAAGCAATTATCAGTCAGATAATCCTGTAAAGCAGTGATGAGACGATGTGCGTTGTGCGTTGTGAGAAAACGGTGGCTTATTTGAACACTTACTTTAATCCCGAAATGCTGTAGTTTCTTCATTTTCAATATTCGTTGTGTGAACAAAAAGCGTTTAAAGGTTTGCACAATCCTTTCATTCTTTTATTTAAAGTAAAATTGAATAAAAATATCAAAGCCTACTGTCTCATTATTTATCTTGACCGAACATATACATGGTTGAAGAGCATTTCTAATGAGGGTTTTAAAAATGTAAAAATTCAATATGGTTCCCATAAGAAAAACAAAAGCTGACTTTAGCTATTCACAACATAGCAGGTAGTAGCTTCCATAATAAAGAAAATATTGTGGTTTTTCGAAAATGCACATTCTTGCTTTTCACCCTGTATAACCGTGTATCTACGGAACGGTATCGATTTGAAATAAAATAAATCTGGATTATTTTGAGTAGACAAATGCGAAACTTTTCTTCCATTTAACCGACTTTGAGTCTCCAACGGTTTTCAATATCTCCATGAACACCATTTTATAATGGACACACTGTATAATGGCCGATTTTTCCGATAAAGTTGCAACAGAAACATCAAATTAAAAATGTAAGAAACCGCGACACAAAAATTCTACTTTTAAAACGTCTAAACAGTAAACAAATTTTCTTGAAGCAGAGCTAAGAACAATCTCGATCAAGTCGCCTTTCAAACCAAAAAAAAAAAAAATCGAAACCTCTGAAAAATCCTTTCATCAACCAGAAAAGAGCTGATGATCTTAAAAAGTGTAAACATATTTTCTTGATTACAGCTAAAAACACTCTAGATTAACCCACCTTTCAAGGAAAAAAATCTAAATCAAAATCGGTTCCTCCGTTTGGGAGCTACTATGGCACAGACCGACACAGATACACACATTAACGTATAACACCACTCTTCTTTCGTCGGGGGTTAATAAAGATCTACTACGTAAAAGTGATAGATAATTCAGTAGAAGCAGATAAGGAACATTTTCTTAATTAAAATTTGTAAAACTTCATTTATCATTTCAACTAACCGTAGTAATAACATGCATTATAATATTATACAACAGTACAAAGCATAATGTAATACTGCATTTACAAACGACCATACACGATCTATTCCGACTACAATATTCACTACAGCTCCAGAAATGATTTTATTTTAGACTAGCCGTACTCGTCGCGCGTCGCTGCGGTTACAGAATATGATGAGGGGCGATACTTAAATTGTATGGTCACGTGTCTCATAATTTTAATTGAAGGGTCGAGTCAATCGACCTATAAAACAAAAAGTTTCACAAAAAAATTCAACTCCCCATTTCACCCTCTGAGGGGTAAAATTTCTAAAAACCCTTACTGGAAACTTACACTTCACAAAGAACACCCCCTTCAAATTTCATGTCTCCAAGATGTCTCTAGGACCAGCAGTTTAGGCTGAGAATTGACATATCAGCCAGCCAGAGAGTCAGACAGGAATTTTATATATACAGATAAATATAAAACTAATTCGGAGAGTGTCATGTAGGAAGCGTAGTATTATACGACGAAGCAATGTTGTTATATGACCATCTATAGTAAAACACGTTGGTAGCAATCATGTTACATATTTTATGTTTAGGAAATTTGTGAAGTAAAAACAAAATCTGCAATTAAAATTTATTATTAATTTTATTAAATACACAAATGAAAAGTTTACCTCGAGTAGTATTTGAACCTACGACCTATACTTTGCTAGAGTACTGCGCTAACCAATTGCGCTATCGAAGTACAAACCACAATAGATGCAAATTTTGTCCTTATGTATGTAGAACTGATGTAAATTCAAAATTTAAATTAAATAGATATGTATTTAATAAAATCAATAATAAATTCTAATTCTATATTTACCTTTGAACTTATTCGTTCATAACAAAAACTTATAATAAAAACAAAATCCCTCGTACACAATATAGCTGAAGGTTTTTAATGATAAATAATTTATCAATCACGTTTCCAAATCGAATACACTGGAAATACTCCCTATGTAGCTGTCACACCAAGGTGTAAGGTACCACAGTTCGAACGGATGCTACAGCTCAGCGCAACGTACACACAGAACGCCTTAGATATTCGAGTAGACACATGACACACACACATCACACACACCCACATACACCACACACGCACGCACGCACACATGGAGGCACGCAGGCAGACACGCACGCTCACACACGCACACACACACGCGTACGGACACACCCACACACAATCACACGCACTCGCGAACGCACACACTCGCAAACGCGCAAGCACGTACGCATGTACCGCACACGCACACACACTCGCAGACGCGCATGTACACACACACATGTACACCCCCACACACATACACCACACACGCACGCACGCGCATACGAACGCATACATGCACACATGGACTCACACCCACACACACACTCGCACACGCGCTTGCAAACGCACACGTTCACGCAAACACACATGAAAACACGCACACACGCAAGCACGCACGCAAGTACGCTTACACGCACACTCACACGCATACGCACACGCACACGCACAAGTTCACGCACATACACGCGCACACGCACACGCACAAGCACACGCAAACGCGCGCGCACACGCACACGCACACGCGGGCACACACACACTCTCACGCGTAGTCACACGCACACGCACATGCACAAACGTATACGCACACGCGCGCACACGCAGACGCACACTCACATGCACACGCACACGCATACGGACACCCACACGCACACGCACATGCACACGCACGCGCACACTCACACGCACACACACATGCATACGCACAAGCACAAGCACAAGCACATGCACAAGCACATGCACAAACACACACACACACACACACACACAAACACACACACACACACACACTGGAAAACGTACACGCACACAACACACACACAAACACACTCGCACACACGCATGCACACACAACAAACACACGTGCACACAAGCACGCACGCTCGCTCACAAGCATGCACGCAAGCACATACGTACACACAAACACACACACACACACAACACACACACACACACACACACACACACACACACACACACACACACACACACACACACACACACACATAACCACGCACACACACCGCGCACTTACACACACACACACACACACACACACACACACACACACACACACACTTTGTCAGTGTCTGTTAGGTCCTGTAAAATAAGGAAACACCCGCCATATTGGAAATTTAATAATATGCTTTTGCAAGACAAATGTTTCATACAAGCAATGGACACATTCTTGAAATCAGAGATTGCACGTGACACCACCTATCCAAACTTTGACCAAATAATGTGGTGGGAGCAGTTAAAACGACGAATAATGGAAATTGTCATTATATATCAAAGACAGAATAGCCAGAAGCGACACATGGAATTGCACAAGTTGCAGCAACAATCGAATAACTTGTTTCTAAATAACAACAATGCCGATAAGGTAAGTATCCATAATCTCATGAACAAGACAAGGGATGCTTACCTTAGAACAGCTGTATGCCGCAAAGTATGACAATCTCATTCACTTGGATCGTCCAACAATTAACAAACAGGCTAAAACCCCGTTCAAACCGTTATCTGCTTTACGCCACTATAATGCCCCTTATCTTTAGGTGCTACTTTATATTGCGCCCTTCTGGTTTGGTAACCCAGCGCGGTTTTATCTTGCCTCGGCTTTGCTCAATCGGGTTTATTTTATAAACGGGGGTGGTTCGTAGTAATTACTGGATGGCCTTAACACTGCAACCTTAAATAAAATTCGTAAAGCATTTGTAACACGTATATTAGACCAATATTTACAATAAAATAAACGTAACTAATAATATATATGTACGACCGCCCTAGTCCAGGTCCTGGGCTTCACTGGGTGCGTAATCGCTTCTGTGAACAAAAGATAGTCTTTTTAATCTATTCCTTACCTAAGAGGCAAAGTGTAGGTTACGGTCCTGTATGTACGGTAGCGAGGTCGTCAGCCTTGATACCGTTGTGGGTCGAGACGCCAGCGCAATGAACTCGACTCGTTTGAGAAAATCGATATCGTGTTTATACGTTAGTAACTCTGGAGCGCTGAAGTAATACACGCGAAATGCACGTATACAAACGCGAGGTATTGGGACGATCTTTCTTTAATTATTACGGGTTTAATTTTGGCAATTAGATTATTTATCTAACTAACTTAATTACCGATCTCTGTACTGAGTTTAATTATTTATAATTAATCTAGGGAACAAAAATACTTAATATAAAAAACTACTCTAATAGGTTTACGTAAAGATAGAAAAATCTACGTACTCTCTAATTTATTTACAAACGTTCGTGCACCCGGTATTTACGATGGTTTAGGTGGACTACTAATTTATACAACAGGTTATGGAGGTACTCTTCTGCGATTCACAGACACTGTATACGGTTATTAAGTACTGGGTGTAGGAAGTGTGTGAGTTTCGAGCGGGATTTTAGTAATGTCCAGAAGACATAGGCGACGGCCTGTCTTTACTGTATATACTAAGAGAAAGGTCGTAGGTCTTTACAGTCCTGTAACAACCCTTCACCCTCAAGTGGTGACGAGATACGTCGGGGGTTACCCCTTCGTTTCTCTAGGTATACTTTGTGGTGGCGAGTGACGATGGGATCTACCCTGCGTGACTCTAGGTGTTAGTGTATTTGGTATTACGTCGGGGGCCACCCCTGCGTGCTACTCTAGGTATACTTTGTGTAGTATAACTCCTGGAGCTCAGCCCGGAATTATTTATGATCTGTAGTGTTTGAGTGTAAATTGTCAGAATGTATAACTTTACCACTTACGTGTCTATCAATAGCAGTACAGAATTGAACTTTAGGTTGCCCGATCGCGAAGGACTCTTCGTCGGTGAACAACAGGTCGGTGCTTACGCTAAGCAAACGGAGCGGCTGCGGCTACTGGTTTCTGGAACGGTCAACGGTACGGTGGCGGCTGCTGGATATCGGCTTAACTTGAATCTACGGAGATTCATCTTCGTTTTTCGGTGACTAACAGGTCGGTGCTTACTCAACGGTACGGTGGCGGCTGCTGGATATCGGCTTAACTTGAATCTACTGAGATTCATTTCCCCTTTTATTTTTATGCGCGTCGCGAGTTTATAAAGGTGCATCTGTGGGCGGTTTCGCGGCTACCGTGCGGGGGATGCCGTTATGGGATTGGTTAAAATCGTTCTGACGTGCAGAAACTTACGGTTTCTTAGAACTACACGTCAGCAGTGATGAATAAATTATTTGTTGTGCAATATCGCGTAAACTTATGAAATCTTACATACAGGATGGTCCGCACATAATTTATTCTAAAACATATAAGTACAGGACGCTGGTTCTTTACACCACGATAATAAGGTAGTCGAGGAGTCACCGAAATTATCTTCAATAGTTACCGATCACTTTCAGCACTTATATCAAGCTAAACAAATCAAGCTTAACCCGTCAAGCGTTTTATATCAGAATCTAACTTCATTATCTGACGTCGATAAGACCCCTTTAGAACAACCTATCTCCATTGAAGACGTAACCGCTGCGCTTTTCTCATTGAACAAAAAGAGTGCGCCAGGAATAGATGGTTTAACAGCGGATTTCTACATATGTTTTTGGGAAACTCTACAAGAAAGTTATCACAAAATGATAACGGAGGCTATAACAAAGACCAAATTACCACCTTCAATGTCTAAAGCTGTACTCACCCTTTTACCAAAAAAAGGAGATTTGCTAGAAATAAACAACTGGAGGCCTATTTCGTTGTTAACAACAGACTACAAAATTTTTGCAAAGGTATTATCCGTGAGACTGTCTAGTGTCATAAATAAAATAATTTCACCAGATCAAAGCTACTCCGTGCCAAACCGATCGATGTACGATGCTATCCATCTGCATAGAGAAATCATTTTCTACGCAAACCAACGAAATATACCGTTAGCCATACTCAATTTGGATCAGAAGTCAGCGTTCGATAATATCTCACACGAATATTTGCTACACGTGCTACGACAAATGAATGTTGGAAAATATTTTACTAATAATATACAACTGTTATATACTAATGCCACATGTCACGTAAGAATAGGGTCACTACTTACAAAAGCGATCGATTTTAGTAATGGGATAAGACAAGGTTGCCCTTTATCAGGCCCACTTTTCTTTATTGCAATAGAACCCTACCTCGCCTTATCACGAAATCTCCTTGAAGGTTTATTGATCCCTGTTCCTTACACACCTATTAAAGTAATAGTGAGTGCTTACGCGGACGATGTTTCGGTGTTTATTAGCAATCAATCCGATTTTAAAAAAACTTATCGAATGTTATAAAGTCTATGAAGGAGAATCTGGTGCACAACTAAACCTGACGAAATGTCGCGGCTTATGGTCTGGTAAATGGAAAGGAAGAAGGGACTCCCCGCTTGACTTTAAGTGGTCATCGGAATCGATCAAAATACTAGGTATAGAACTATCTAATAATACAGAGCAAGATTCAATTCAAGCCTACAACACGTTAAATGCCACACTAAACAACGTCTTCGCAAAATGGAAAACGAAATTGCCTTCACTATCATTAGTTGGAAGAAAAACAGCAATAAACACTTACATCGCGCCAAAGTTATGGCACATTCTACAAAGCATTAGTCTCACGCATCAACAGTTAGGTACACTTCAGCAACATATAGTAGACTTCATGTGGAAGGGTAAACACTGGACTTCACACAAGGACCTGTGCACTCCTGTACAACAAGGAGGTCTGGGACTAGTACATATTCCATCCAAGGTAAAGTCAATGAGGGCATGGTTCGGAAAAAGGTTTATTAGCAAAACGGAAGAGTCCAATTGGAAGTTGCTCTTAAAACATAGTATGGAGCAGGTAAATGCGCTGGGACTATCCTGGCAATGGTTCTTTCTAGACGGAATAAGACCAAGAAACAATCCTTTGTCGCCTTTTATGGTCGAAGTAATTTACAACATGCAAACATTGGATATCGCATTGGAGAACTTTGATGTGTTGGAAATTCCAACAACGGAATCAAAACTGATATCCCCCGTCATCCCACCATTATTTAGTGCTGATTGGGCAAAGTTAGGATACAAAGTACTAGCGGATTTCACATTTAACGGTCAATGGATCGAAGAAACAGAACTGCGGTTTGAAACTGATGTATCAGAAAACGTAAAAAATGAACTAAAAGTTCATTATACAAGAATTAAAAACTATTTTAATGGACCACTTATGAAAAATGATTTGAGTGCTACTAACAAACTGGTTTTCAAATATGCTTCGGGCACCTCACTAAACCTACAAAAACAACAGGAAAAACTACAGCAACAAATAACTGTAGACTATTTCAAAATCCCAGTTGGCCAATCACTAAGCAATTACTGGACTCGAGATGAAACTCATTGGTTAGCGTTTTAACTCACTCACTCCTGGATCGATTGCTGAAATAAGCTGGTGTTTCGCAAAAGATAGGCTAGCAGATCCGGTGTACCTGTTCAAAGCCAAAATAAGAAACAGAAAAACTGTCATTTTTGTGAAGCTATTATAGCGAATGCTCGGCACATGGTCATTACATGTCCCCTAGCTGAAGAAATCTGGAAGATGGTTACAAAGGCCGCAAGTAAAATATGGAACAATAAAAATTTATCACAGAACGACATCATATGCGGATTAAAAGAGGATACCAATGAGGATAAATTAATAAATTACATTATTAATACTGCAAATCTACATATACACCCAAGCAGTTAATGCCATGAAAAACGATAATCAACCAACTTCATTTCGTAATGGTTATCAAAATGGTTTAAAAAACAGAATATTAGTAACATTCTCGTGGCATAAGGGAAAAAATTCGATCTCTACATTTAAGAAACGGGGGTGTAAAAATCAGGTGGTGTGCTTTATTGATAGCAACGAAACACTAAAGTGGGGTAGTTTTTTTGAATCAGATTAAAACTATTCAATGGAAATTAATAATAATAATAATAAACATTATAATTCCGATTTGCAAATTGTACATAGGTTTATGTAAATGAAATGTGTTATTTGTTGTATACCATTACTGTTGTAATAAATAATAATAATAATAATAATAATAATTTGAATTTGAATTTGAATTTATTTATTTCATAATATATACAGTTGAAGGTCCAACAAAGTCAAATGACTTATACGTTGGTGCCTTATTTATACATAAAATTTGTAGTATATTTAAATATAAAGATTACGTTTTCTTCTTTAGTGTGGCGTTTAATGGTACACAATCATTGTAAACTACAGTTAAATAGGTCATGTTACATGTCTACATTTATTACATTGACTTATTAACCTATAAACTTTATTTATTTAGATCACTTTGTGTTATTATGTTATTTGTGTTTGTAACCACTGTTTTATATTATATTTATAAATTTTTTGTTGAGCTAGTTTTTAAATCGTCGGGTATTGTATTGAATAGTAACGGTATTGTACATTTTAATGTCCTATATCCATAATTATTGTAATATTTGGGCACTATATATCTTTTTCTACGAGTAAGGTGGTTATGATTTTCTGTCACTTTGTATTTGTTGTCTTCTTTGTATTGTGTTAGGTACCAATATTTATAATACTTGTATGGTGTTAATGTATCACATAGTTTATACATTTGGTTTTTGCTTAATTTCTTGTCTTTGATTATTAGTTTCATTATTCTGTATTGTAGGTTTTCTAATTTCTTAATGTGAACATTTTCAGCACAACCCCATACTTGAAGTCCGTATCTTGTTTGGGATTCCACTAACGCTTGGTATACTACAGTCAATGTCTTTGTATCTAGAAATCTCTGAAGAATGTAAAAGCATCCTACAGTTTTCTTTAATTTGTTGTATATGTAATGAATATGTTTATCAAACTTAAGTTTGTTATCTATAGTAATTCCAAGGTATAATGTGCTATTTACGTTTTTACAATTGGACAGTTACAATATATTGATTGTGATAGGTACGTGCATTTATGTATTTTTATTTCAGTCTGTTGTGGTCTAGACATGTGCGGTGTAGAAAACACCATCGAAACTGTTTTCTCTTCGTTTATATACAAGTGCCTACCGTGGGTCCATCTCACCAGGTTGTTAAACTAATAATAATAATAATAATAATAATAATAATAATAATAATAATAATAATAATAACACACACATACACACACACACACCACACCGCGCGACACACACACACACACACACAGCACACGCACACGCATACGCACACGCACACGCACACGACACACGCACACGCACACGCACACGCACACGCACACGCACACGCACTCGCACACGCACACGCACACGCACACGCACACGCACACGCACACGCACACGCACACGCGCACGCACACGCACGCGCACGCGCACGCGCACACACAGCACACGCACACGACACACGCACACGCACACGCACACGCACACGCACACGCACACGCACACGCACACGCACACGCACACGCACACGCACACGCACACGCACACGCACTCGCACACGCACCCGCACACGCACACGCACACACACGCACACACACACAAACGAATTAAAATTCAATGAATAATTGAAAAAATGAGAAATGTAATTTAAATCACATTAAAACGCCTGAGATAATAATTTAAATACAGGTTTCTTTGAACGAAAATTTGACACCACAGCACATAGGTATTTGAAATTAATTAAAAGTGATGTTAATAAAGATATAATAAGGTTTACAAAAATTCATCATGTAAGATATTTTTCTTGTCTGGGTTATTTTCAAAGCTTGTGGTTGGTCCAACCATGAATCGTCTTCCTATTTACGTAAAACTACTGCTTTGGTTTGGTTGTGTATTTTATGCCAAAATAAACCTGGATACAACATAAAGATGATCTAAATAACATCGCAATAGTGAAAAATAACGCGATTTCTGGAAAGATGGGAGTCGCTAGTAACAAAAGGATTTTGCGGCCTTAATCCTGATACTATTAATTGCAAGTCACTTTTTAACAGTATTGAGCTTTTATTGTTTTCACAAACATTCATTATTCTCAACCAATACTGCATGACTTCAACCTTGAATGAACGCAATCAGTTTTTTTGTTGTTAAATTAACTTTAATAGCCAGACAATATTCTCTTACTTCAAATTACGAGAATAATACAAAAATAAATGATGCTTTAAATTGCTAAATGTGGCCGTTATATTCAGTTATCAACCAGCTCTGAAACATGCTTATTCAGTTACTTTTTTTGGAAAATCTTAGTGAGTGCGAATACATTGTTTCCAAAATAATGTACAATATTTTAGGCCGTTCGATAACAAATGCAGAAAAGCTATTTCAACCAAAAATAGTTGGTGGAAGTATCGCTGGAAGTGCTGTATACCCTTACCAAATTTCAATTATCACTGAAAATGGACATTCTTGCGGTGGAGCTATACTAGATGAGACTACTATTCTGACAGCTGCTCATTGTGTTGAAAGGTAAAGGCGTACAAACTTAACAGGGAATGAATCTTTTTTGTAGAAACCTGCACAATCCTGCAGCTTATAGGATATTGACGGGTATGAATCGATTATATGAATACAAGGATGTTTACGCAGTACAAAGTATAAGAATACCAAAAGAATATACTAAATTTGACCAATATGATATTGCCATTTTAAAGCTTCGCAAACCAATCACTTTTAGCGATCGAGTAAAACCTATTGAGTTAGAAACAAAACATATTGGAGCTGGTGTTAGTTGTGAATCAATGGGCTGGGGTCAATTACATGCTGATAAAGGGATATCCCGTGATCTAATGTATATTCGTTTAAAAACTATATCCCAACACGCTTGCCAAAAGGCGCAACCACATAATAGTAACACCATATATAGTTCGCAAATATGTACGTTTACAAGACGAGGAGAAGGGGTTTGTAAAGGAGATTCTGGCAGTCCACTAGTTGCAAATGGAAAACTTATCGGTATTACTTCATGGCTACGTCCGTGTGCTCTTGGGTACCCAGATGTCTTTACAAGAATATCCTCATATTTGGGCTGGATACAAACTAATCGCTGAATTAAAAAGAAGGGTGTCCCCCATTCAGGTGGCCATATTTCGAACAAATTGTAAGTAAAGTACATTAGGGGGTAAAGATACACGAAATATATGAATATCATGTCAGATTTGAAAAAGTAGTATCAATTGTTTTCTATCTCTCTTCATTTGTTCGTCACCCTTCAGTTGTCAAATTTTTCCTATTTCTAAAAATTGTTCTAATTCCTTTATTTGACGAGACAGAGAAATATAAATGATATATTTTAACTGGTGCATATTTTAACACTCTAAAAACAAGCTTTACTGAGGATTAGTGGAAATATACAAGTGTAATATATATATATATATATATATATATATATATATATATATATATATATATATATAACTTGTTTTCTCCAATTTTTGTAATATCTAAACCGTAAAAAGGAATTGTTTATTCCTTTATTTGATCTGTATTTTGTAATACCTATTTGTATAATATATAACATAAAATGGTTAATTTAATAGATAAATCAAAATCATTTGAACTGGACTCTCAAAGCAGTAAAACCAATAATTGTTTTTTAATCGTCTAATATAGTTTTATATACGGTAAAAAAAACGAACACTCAATTACCTCAGCCACTTATTAAACCGAATTCAACCAAATTTTGTTAAAAGGGACAACTGAACATGTTGCATACAGAAATCGTGTTTGCGAAGTTGCCAAAATTCCGACACAATCTGTGTCAATTTTTACATATCTTCATATTCTTTACCAACAATTTTCTCTAAATCTGGCCACCCTGTACCTTGCACAGTGCAAAAATATAGTTATAGACTTGTATTTAAGTAACTGTTAATTGAATTATTCCCAATAAAAATGTAACAAGGCATTTCTGCTTGTCATCTGACCGAGCTGGTAGCGTAGTGGTGACACGACCTGCTAAGTAGTCGGGAGGTAATAGGTTCGATTCCCGTTACCGTCTACCTTGTATGAGGTTTTTTCAGGGGGTTTTCCTCATACACATGTAGCAGCATGATCACATGTGCGGCTATTTAGGCGAATGCTGGGTTATTATTTTCCCCCTCAGAACCCTAACTCCGTTCCTTCCGATTCTATCCAGACCACACCCATCCTTAATCCCACCATGAATATATACGTAATGTATGTATGTGTGATGAGAATCCATGATTGTATCTGAAGAGAATGAAATACGTGGCCCTTTCCTTTTTCCTTGTCACCTGGAGAATCTCAAGTGTGTTCAAGTCCGCCAAGAAGAATTTGGTGGTAGTCTTGGATAATAATAATAATCATTTATTAAAACTGGTAATTTTTCTGCCATATGGAAATTGGTTAAAATTGTACCTATCTTTAAACATGGAGATAAATGTAACATTAGTAATTATCGTCCAGTGGCAACACTTAGCTGATTTTCAAAAGTATTTGAAACTAATCTTTTCAACAAAATTTTCCATTATTTCTACTTGTATATTGTTCAACCAAACGCCTTTTTTCCTGGGTGTTCAACATCAACCAACCTTTGTATCATTACACAATATATTTCTCAAGCAATGGATTAAAACACACAAGTGGATGTTATTTACATCCATTTTACAAAAGCCTTCGATAGAATAAATCATTCGAAACTTCTACAAAAAATGTTAGCGGTGGGAATTAATAGTAACATCGTTGAAGTTGTTGAATACCAAGGTTTTTCGTCTTACGAATACATTGTTACAAGTGGAGTTCCACAAGGATCAAATTTAGCCCACTTCTGTTTAAGTTGTTTAATTGACTGAAAACTTTAATCCCCTTGTTCTAATATAGCCAAACAATCCAATGTAGAATAGTGTTTCCTAAACCCAAATTGGCAGGGAGATAATAATTTACGATTTTCTTGAAACCACACCACCCTATTGTTTACCATTTTTCCAATATCTTCCCTATACAACTTGTTAAGGAGATTGGTCTGTAGCTGCTGGGGAGGTCAGAAGTTTTTTGAGGCTTCAATATGGGGACCACTGTTGCAGTTTTCCAGATCTCAGGATAAGACGCCGAGCGTCGTATTTCGTTGTAGATTTTTAACAGTGTATGTTTTGTATGAGATGCTGTCTGGACCTGGTGAAGTGTTTCTACTCTTTGAGAGTGCATGTGCCAGGTTGTCCATCGTGAATGTGACATTATATGGACACAGCTCAACTGTGTCAAATTTTGGAATCTGCATTATAATTCCACGAATTGCTAACTTCTGTAAAATGTGTCATCATACACTCAGCCATTTCCTCTATATTTATGACAGGGCCTTGGTTAGCGCTGAAAACTACCGGGACATGGATGTGGAAGCGTCCAGTAATTTTCTTAATGCCGTTCCATAGCTCTCTAAAAGTAGTATTTCTACCTAGTGAGAAGACATAATATCTCCAACTATTCTGCTTAGCTACGAGTATGAGTCTTTTTGTAATGGTTCGACAACGTTTAAAATCTATACAATTTATTTAGAGCCTTGCTACCTCCTTATTCCACCACGGAACGGATCGTGTAGTTTCCTTTTTGCTCGATTTGGGAATGGTACTTTCTGCTGCATTTTTCACGTCTCTTGTGAAATCTTCTATGTTTGTGCTTTCACTTGAAAGGAACAGTTCACCAAATTTTTTCCAATTCGCTTTGCTTGTTTTCCAGCGTATTGGTTTTCTAACATCGGAACTATTTTTAGGAAAATTGATTAATATTGTGAAGTGGTCGGAAAAGATTTCTTTGCTCAGTATGGACCATTCAATGTTAGGTACTAAAGGGGAACAGCACATTGACAAATCTAGGACAGAAAAACGATGACGAATGGGAATTTATGAATGTCGGATCTCCATTGTTCAATAAAACGATATTATTGTTGTGAATTAAATCTTCAACTATCTTTCCAACAGTATTTGTATCTTGAGAGCCACAAAGACCATGCGTTAAAATCTTCAACCACCAAAAAAGGCCGGGGAAGTTGGTCGATTGAACACTTGAACACCCTGGCGCGCCCAGGAATTGTTTGGTAAGTATATGTGTACGAAGGTGAGTATAGCTGTTACTTGAAGATCGGTGTCAATATCAATTTTTTTCGCAGGTATTTCTTCTCTGACAAAGATAGCAACACCACCGGCTGCCCTCCTATTAATCGGACCGTCCTTTCTATGGCACATGAATCCACGAAGATTAAAAATTTGTTGATGGATAAGTCTAGTTTCCTGAAAACACAGTATATCTGGAGATTTGTCTACGATGATCTTTTTTATTTCTGGATAGTGATGAACCAGACCATTACAATTTGATTTTATAATTGTGTGCTCCATTGTAATATTGTTGTTAAAATTTTATAAACGATACATAACAATAAGTGTGTAGACAAAATGTAAAATCTATATATATATATATATATATATATATATATATATATATATATATATATATATATATGGACAAAAACAAATGTATAGATAAGATCTTAAAAATCGTACGAATAAATAAATAAAACAAATACAGACACAAAAAAAGTTAAAATATCACAGATCTATCTATCACTTCCTTGACTAGAACTTTTGATTTTGTCTTTGGACGTGCCCCTAAGTTTACCTTTGGGCCACCCCTTTTTTCTCTTGACTACGTTTATCAAGTCTTTGTCTATGGATTCTAAACTAGATTCTGTGTTTAACCTAGTTTCCTCGATAGACACAATGGTTTCCTCATAATATCACGTTTGCTTTTTTCACCAACACCTCCCTCTTCTATTGAAGGATCTGATTTAGCGACAGTAGGCATTACTTGTTGTGTCTCCGTAGATTTGACTGGTTGCTCTATTTGAGATATTGGTACTTCATTTTCTGTTACTATTGGGGTGTTTGCATTTCGTTTAGATATTACTTACTCAATGGTGGACAACTCTTCTTTTATTATCTTTTTTATTTCAGGTATGAAGGAGGTAGTCGGGGTGGATGATGAAGTAATGTTTGCGTAGGATATGGACGGTGTGGTTAAATTCGTTACCTGTTGTTTATATTCCTGGTACGATATCTTGTGGAAACCTTTACCTCTTGAGTCCTCATTTCCTCCTTATATACAGGGCATGCCTTTGCTAAGGCTGTATGGGGTCCTCCACAATTTGGACACTTAAGTGGCTCCTCGCAACGTAACCCTTGGTGAACATCTTTTCCGCAGATGCACCGTTGATGTTGGTTACATGAAACAGATGTATGTCCAAAACGCTGATAGTTAAAGCAGCGAAGCTGATTTGAGACATGCGGTCGTACTCGCAGCGAGTAGAAGGCCGCTTGAACTGTTTTTGGTAGCTGAGGGCTATTAAACGTTAAAATGTGATTAGGAGTATCCTCCAATATTCCTCGAATTTTCGACTTTATTCTTTAAACGTCTATGATACCTTGAGTTTCCAAGTTTTCTTTACTTTCGTCAACTGCGCAATTTAGTAATTCTTTACAGTACACTACACCCTTTGATATATTTAACGTAGCATGAGGTTTTATAACTATATTCAAATCCCCGAAACGTGTCAGTTGCTTTAATCTTTTAGTCTGTTGACTAGTATTTGTTTCTATCAATAATTCACCTTTAACTTTTCTAACATTTTTTAAATCTCCAACTAAACCAAACAAAGTTTTACCAATAAAGAAAGGACTCATTGAGGAGAAGTCCCTTTCTGCACATTGAATGAGCAGAAACCGGGGAACGACCTCATTTTTGCTGCTTACATTCGAGGTTGCCAATGTGGGAAAATCTTCCCTGTCATAGCCAGGTCTAATGGCACAAATCTGGCTTTTTGGGGGATTATGACGTGGACCCTCAACCACTTCCATGTTTAACGAGGTGGCGCTCTCATTGTTATTTAATGAGACCCTCATCCTGTTCCCACGAGAACCCTCGGTAATAAAGTCATAAGTAGCAGAGCCGGGATACTACGAGAAGGCATTTATAATGTAATGGGCGCCTCTTTTCCACAGGCTTTTCAACGTTAGGGATCAGGCTTCCCCCTGGCCACGTTTAGGATTCCCTTTGCGCAATCCCTTTAGCACGTAAAACTGTCAAACGACCTTGTGATTGGGAGATTTCTTACAGAGCTTACCTTCCTCGCAGTCTGGGCGGTAAAGCCAAGACCACCGGCCGCTAGCTGTACGACGTTTCCTACCCACGCCCTGCTAGAGTCTCTGAAGTACAATTGGCGGTTTCGGTATTAGGAGGCGGCTAGGGCTCAGCCGTCCCCAGCCAGGACATCCCGGACTTGCCACACCCGTATTCGCTATTGAAGGCGTACGTCCTGAGAAGAGTAGAAAGAAAATGGAAGAAGTCTCTCAACTTTCGCTGGGAGCCTGAAGAGGTCAAAAGTTGGAGTGAGGGTGCTCCCACAGAAAATATTTAAAGTAAGGGAAGCCACTCAAGACTAGTATAAGAAAAGTGAACTTCCAGCTAGGGGAACTGTGTGCCAGTATTGCAGAGTTGTGCGCTTTCAAAAATGAATTTTACTCCTTTATCTGAATAAAGATATTGCAGGAATTATATCGACACAGCTAACTTCACGCAGCTTTAATATTCTGCATAAGTAACTTTTTATTATACAACAATTAAGAGCCAGTTATGCATATGGTGCCGTGAACTTTTGAATAAATTACGCAGCTGTCATACAGCTGTAACCTTCTATATAAATTAATAAATTATACAATAATTAGAGGTCAATTAAGCACCGTTTTGCGATATTGCAATTACATTTTGTGTGCATATGCACACATGTGCGTGCAAGCGTACGCACACACATACGTACTCACGCATGTACGCACGCATGCAAGTACGCACCCACACACACTGGCAAAATGGCAGTATAATCGTAAGCAACAGATAAGAAAGGGGCTCAGTGTTATAAAGGGCCCGGGCGTGTTATTAATTTTGCGATTAAGATGGCTCGTAGTATATGAGACACAATAGGGGAAGTCATAAATTAAATACAATAGAATAATTACATGGGCACCATATTGTTTATAATCGTCAATATCGGGGTCTAAATACCTACATGCGAGTATCCCAAAGCTATGTTCAAAACAAACAAAAAACTTGCTTACCTTGCGTGACATAAAACCCAGGCGAATCAGTAAATTAAAAGCCTTGATCCGGGGTTTGCTGTAAAACTTCAAAATAATTGCACGTAATCACAATAAATTGACGTACTAATCGACCAGATCATCGGTCATCAACCTTATTTACTTTACTTTTATGTTACGTTAACTCTTTAATGAAACCTCACAAATTAGTACGTAAAATCTTTCATCAAAATCATAAAAAAAATAAAATAACGTTGCCACTGGAGGTCGTGAAGTTCAGAACTATCCATAAAAATATAAACCAATCGTCAATATCGGGGTCTAAATACCTATATGCGAGTATCCCAAAGCTATGTTCAAAACAAACAAAAAACTTGCTTACCTTGCGTGACATAAAACCCAGGCGAATCAGTAAATTAAAAGCCTTGTTCCGGGGTTTGCTGTAAAACTTCAAAATACTTGCACGTAATCACAATAAATTGACGTAGTAATCGACCAGTTCATCGGTCATCAACCTTATTTACTTTACTTTTACGTTACGTTAACTCTTTAATGAAACCTCACAAATTAGTACGTAAAATCTTTCATCAAAATCATAAAAAAAATAAAATAACGTTGCCACTGGAGGTCGTGAAGTTCAGAACTATCCATAAAAAAATAAACCACTTAGTAACTTGAGCATAACCAAAATATCTTATTTTCTTAAATATGTTATCACGTGAAGAAAATCGCTGTGAAGAAGGAATGAAGTCACATTATAACATTACACTAAGTTCCCTTGTCAAAAGACAGAAAGTAATCAAATCAGCCGAAGCATATCAAACAAATCACTGCCGATCAAATCAAATAACCAGATTAATCTCAATCAATCAAATCAATTAGTCAAATCAATCAATCTCGATCAAATCAAACACGAAGTTGAGCTAACAATTATTCATAACCTTCAGGTTGCGATTCCTCCACTGTATATACCTAGCTCCTATAAGTGTCCGCTTACTTCGTAGGTAAGGCTAACCTACACTCAGAGCTGGTACTCTCCATAAACGTGAAAGCACTGGCGTGGGGAAACAGTCGATCATCCGCAAATCAATCTCAATCAATCAAATCATAACTTTCAGCGTGCAAAAACCAACTTACAATTTAAAAATACCAGTTTGGCTTAACTTGCAGCTTGCTAAAATCAATCAAAATTCAAAAATACATGAGATACCCTCCGACATTGCTGACGATATACGAACATCAAATTAGCGTGTAACACTATCGCAACGTTTTGCATACAGTGATAAAAATATGTTTTACAGTTAAATTAGTAAAAATTTCTATACAATAACAGATATAACCAAACTCGAAATCAGCTCACTATATTATTTTATACACAAGGAGTGCCTTATAGGACGTAGATTTATAAACAAGCTTGAGCGCACTATTTCGTTTTTGAAAATGGCCAAATGCCCGGGACAAATAAACAAACATACTTTTACCTCCCATTTCGATAATACGCATGTGATTTGAAGCTAAAACCGATTTCATTGCGTAAGACAACTATAGGGCTTTGTGTTTTTATATTACCCAACGCTTATCATTATCATTAGACAACCATAATAATAATATCACCCTAGCGTGTTGAGTTTTGAATACAATGAAAAAAATACGTTTTGCAGTTAAATTACTAAAAACGTCTATACAACAAGAAATATAAACTTGAAATCAGTCCTCTAGCAATTAAACAAAGTAAATAAAATAAGGGGTAATGGTTAAAATAAAAAACGATCACTTACCAAGGTTATTGTCGATAATCGTATTGGGAAAACGCTTTGATACTGTAAACAGCTGCTCACAGTCACAACACATTCATTTTCGGCGTCTTGTTTATAATTGAATAATATAAAGTACTTAGAGCTCACAGTAATCATTAATATAAAGTAATTATTTTCTGGATTTCCCTCAGTTATGTAACCACAATGAAAACCTTTCGCTATTCAGCATATCTAATGCGTTTGGAAAAACCCTAATTAGCTAATTACACTTACTTTTATAAGCAGATTTGTTTGTTTGTGACGGCATCAGGTGGTGTATTTTTAAACTAGAGCATGTTCTCTACAATGGAACTTGATCGCGGCTCTACGTAGTGGTATATATCTAAAAGCAAATTTGTTTGTTTGCGATGCGTCTAGTGATGTATTTTTAAACTAGCGAATGTTTTCTGTAATAGAAGTTGGTCGTGCTCACCTCTCTCGTCTCTCCCGCCGCTCTCTGGTCTCTCTCGTCACCCTTGCCTCTCTTGTTTCCTTCGTTGTTATCGTTTCGCTCGTTTCTCTCGTTTCATTCGTCTCTCTCGCCTTTCTTGCTTTTCTCGTTTTCTCGTCGCTCTCGTCTCTCACGTCTCTCTCGTATCTCCCGTCTCTCTCGCTCTCAGGTCTCTCGCCTCTCCCTAGTCCTTCAAAATCAGCCTTTTGAAAAGGGGTCGAAGGCCGAAAACAAGTTCAGGCGTCCTGTACCTGTTTTTCAAGCAAGCGTTAGGCCCCCTTATTAGAATACAATTTCAAATTTCCCGCCAAGGGGCGAAGACCTGACAAGGGACGACGACCGTAGGACAAGTTACGGAGTCCTGCATCTGTCTTATGAGTTTCAAATTTTTCGCCAAAACAAAATGGCCTCCAAGATAGCTGTCAAAACAAGTTAACCTATAAAATTTAATTATGACTCATAATTAAAAGCAAATTAACTACGTAATTTTGGGGGTAAAGATATAATAAGGTTTACAAAAATCCATCATGTAAGATATTTTCCTTGTCTGGGTTATTCGTAAAGATTAATTGTGGTTGGTCCAACCATGATTAGTCTTCCTGTTTACGTGAAACTACTGCTTTGGTTTGGTTGTGTATTTTATTGCCAAAATAAACCTGGATACAACATAAACGATGATCTAAGTAACATCGCAATAATGAAAAGTAACGCGATTTCTGGAAAGATGGGGATCGCTAGTAACAAAAGGATTTTGCGGCCTTAATCCTGATGTGCAAGTCACTTTTTTAACAGTATTGAGCTTTTATTGTAAAACTACGCGTTTTCACAAACATTCATTATTTTCAACCAATTCTGCATGACTTCAACCTTGAATGAACACAATCAGTTTTTTTGTTGTTAAATTAACTATAATAACCAGACAATATTCTCTTACTTCAAATTACGAGAATAATACAAAAATAAATTATGCTTTATAAACTGCTAAATGTGGCCGTTATATTCAGTTATCAACCAGCTCTGAAACATGCTTATTTGGTTACTTTTTTTGCAAATTCTTAGTGAGTCCGAATACATTGTTTTCAAAATAATGTACAAAATTTTAGGCCGTTCGATAACAAATGCAGAAAAGCTATTTCAACCAAAAATAGTTGGAGGAAGTATCGCTGGAAGTGCTGTATACCCTTACCAAATTTCAATTATGACTGAAAATGGACATTCTTGCGGTGGAGCTATACTAGATGAGACTACTGTTTTGACAGCTGCTCATTGTGTTGCAAGGTAACGGTGTACTAACGTAACAGTGAATGAATCTTTTTTGTAGAAACCTCCACAATCCTGAAGCTTATATGATACTGACGGGTGTGAATCGATTATATGAATACAAGGATGTTTACGCAGTGCAAAGTATAAGAATACCAAACTCATATACTACATTTGACCAATATGATATTGCCATTTTAAAGCTTAGCAAACCAATCACTTTTAGCGATCGAGTAAAACCTATTGAGTTAGAAACAAAACATATTGGAGCTGGTGTTAGTTGTGAATCAATGGGCTGGGGTGAATTACAAGCTAATAAAGGGATATCCCGTGATCTAATGTATATTCGCTTAATAACTATATCCCAACACGCTTGCCAAAAGGCGCAACCACATAATAGTCACACCATACATAGTTCGCAAATATGTACGTTTACAAAACGAGGAGAAGGGGTTTGTAGAGGAGATTCTGGCGGCCCACTAGTTGCAAATGGAAAACTGATCGGTATTACTTCATGGTCACGTCCGTGTGCTCTTGGATACCCAGATGTCTTTACAAGAATATCCTCATATTTGGACTGGATACAAACCAATCGCTGAATTAAAAAGAAGGGTGTGCACTATACAGGTGACCATATTTCGAGCAAATTGTAGATAAAGTACATTAGGGGGTAAAGATACACAAAATATATTATTATGTCAGATTTGGAAAAGTACCGCTTATCAATTGTTTTCTATCTTTTCATTTGTTCGTCACCCTTCAATTGTCAAATTTTTCCTATTTCTAAAAATTGTTATAATTCTTTTATTTGACGAGACAGAGAAATATAACTGATATCATTATTTATGTAATTTTTAACATGTGTTACGTCAAAACTGAAATATATTGCAAGCCTTCGATTGAAAAGCTTGTTTCTCCTGCTTTTTATAAATCTAAGCTAAATATAATATTATTTCAAGAAAGTTACAGAATAAATACTGCAGTAATTGATATACTTTAACCGGTGTATATTTTAACACTCTAAAAACAACAAGCTTTACTGAGTATTAGTGGAAATATACAAGTGATACAGCTGTTTTAAAAGGGGTAAAGTATATAAATTGTTTGGATTCTGATCTTGTACGTCTTGCCAAAATTTTGACACATAATCTGTGTCAATTTTTACATATCTTCATATTCTTTACCAACAATTATCTCGAAATCTGGCCACCCTGTACCTTGCACAGTGCAAAAATATAGTTATAGACATGTATTTAAGTAACTGTTAATTGAATTATTCCCAATAAAAATGTAACAGGGCATTTCTGCTTGTCATCTGACCGAGCTGGTAGCGTAGTGGTGACACGTCCTGCTTAGTATTCGGGAGGTAATGGGTTCGATTCCCGTTACCGTCTACCTTATATGAGGTTTTTTCAGGGGGTTTTCCTCATACACATGTAGCGGCAGGGTCACTCAGTATATGCACACCATGTGCGGCTAATGCTGGTGTAGTATTTCCCCCCCTCTGAACCCTAAGACCGTTCCTTCCGATCCTATCCTAACCACACCCATCCTTAACCCCACCATGCATATATACATAATGTATGTATGTATGCTGGGAATCCATGATTGTGGCTGAAGGAACACGGAAAGCTTGAGAAGCCCGCACTCCCCCTTGGGGAGGAAATGAAATTGTGGATTCAAGCCCGCCAAGAAGCTTTTGGTGGTGGTCTTGGATAAAAATAATACTAACAATCATTTATTAAAACCGATAATTTTTCTGCCGTATGGAAATTGGTTAAAATTGCACATATCTTTAAATCTATTCTTTTTCAACAAAATTTTCCGTTATTTCTACTTATATATCATTGAATCAACACGGTTTTTTTCCTGGGCGTTGAACGTAAGCCAACCTTTGTATCATTACACAATATATTTCTCTAGCAATGGATAAAAACAAATAAGTGGATGTTATTTACATCGATGTTACAAAGGCCTTTGATAGAATAAATCATTCGAAACTTGTAGAAAACATATTAGCGGTGGGAATTAACAATTAACATTGTTGAAGTTCCACGATCTTATCTACATAAAAGAAGACCAATTGTTGAATACCAAGGTTTTTCGTCTTCCGAATACATTGTTACAAGCGGAGTTCCGCAAGGATCAAATGTAAACCCACTTCTGTTTAAGTTGCTTAATTCACTGAAAACTTTAATCACCTTATACAATGATTATATTACAAGTAACTTAAGTTATGCGTCTATCATTTGGTCGCCTTATCAGCAAACGTACATAGATATACTTGAAGGAGTCCAAAAACGATTTTTACGGATTAGCTCTTAATGAATGGTATGTACCCTGTAATAGGTTACACCTATCAATTATTATTAGATGAATTTAGTTTTATTCCTTTATATAAAAAGCATCAATTCAGATTCAGATATTTGTTAATTTATATAATTTGTATTGTTATTATAATAATACTAATAATAATAATAATAATAATAATAATAATAATAATAATAATAATAATAATAATAATAATAATAATAATAATAGTAATAATAATTATTATTATTATTACTGTTTTTTTTTCCCTTCCTTTCCGTGATATTTTGATCCATAGAGAAGTGGCGTCTACAACGATGGTAATTGGCACACTTCTAATGGCTTTTTTTTTCTTTTTTATTCATTTAGTCTTTCTTGTTTAAGGGTATTTTCCTATAAATCTTTCTTTGAGTAGGTATTAATTATATTTCTCTGTATAAGCCGATTTCTTTAATGTACTTAAGAATGTTTGGAAAGTCATTGCTGTTTGACAACATGTTCATTCCAGTTATACTATGCTTTGTCCGATATGATTGTAGAGTTGTACAGCCTTCCATAATGTGCTGTACTGTCAGTTCGTCTCCACATTGGGCACATCTCCTTTGCCTTTGTTTAAGTAGTATGTAACTGTGGGTAATTCTAGTATGTCCTATGCGTAATCGGGTTATCACAACTTGATCTTTTCGTTTTAATGTTGAATTGTTGACACGCTGTTTGTTTGGATTTGGTTGCACTAACTTCAGTTGTGTTTGTACCGTAGACCATTGGTTTTCCCATTTTTGCTGCATTGTGTGTCTGATTAGGTTCATTGTATCTCGTACTGTGACGTTTTCTATTAGTCTTGTCGTTGTTGACATACTAGCTTGTTTTGCTGCTGTTCTTGCTTTTATTAGTTCTTCGTGTTTACTGTCTGCGTCTATACATATTATATCTACTCTTTTCCCGTATCTATTCAGCTCATTCCATACTTCCATTACTCTCCTGATTAAAGGGTTTTCAGTAAATATATCAAATAGTGACTTTATTGTTTGTAGGCAACAGATAATTGTGGTTATTTGTGTCGTTTTGTTTTTGCACATTTCTAATGCCTTCAACATTGCCGCGTGTTCTAAACTTTCTAGGGTGTGAAAAGTCCTGAATCTCCATGCTGAAGCAATATTTCCATTTAATATTGCACATCCCTTCATTTTCTTACTGTACCACGTTGCAACATACATGGGGTTTGCTGCTTTGACCTTGTTCCACATCTGCATATCGGAATTCTGAATTTTGGGTGATGTCAACTCCCATTGCATTTTGTCACCTTTAGATTGCCAGAAGTTAAGATCGAGAAAATTTTCAGCCTTGAGGATTTTGTGGGTATTCACAATTGCAGGTACAGTGCGTGTTTGTTGCCAATCGTATCTGACGTGAAGTGTGGGGTTCCTGATGAGTTCAGAAAGGAAATGATTTGGCATAGCACATCGCTTTACTCCATGATTTAGTCTCTGCTGTTCAAATTTTAGGTCTAGTGGCAAAGAGTTGTTTTCTACGTTGAGACTGTCTAATGGTGATGTACGGAATGCTCCAGTTGCTATAAGCATTGCTTTATTCCATACGGACTTAATTTTTTTCATATGGGATTTCGACGCTGTACTGTACACTTCTGAACCGTATGCTAGCTTACTTCTTATAAAAGCATTTATAATTCTGGACAGCGTTTCTTTGTCGGCTCCCCATGTGTAGTTGCCTAGCACTCTTATCCTCTTGGTGGTAATTTTGCATTTTGTGACTAGGTTGTTTATATGCTTTACCCAGGTAAGTTTGTTGTCCAGTGTTACGCCTAAAAAAGCTATATCTTCCACAATTGGTATTGGGACTCGTTTAAAGTGTCATAATGGCACATCATGCGAGTGTCGAAGCCTACAAAAATGGATACATTTAGTTTTAGTATTGGAAAAAGTAAAGCCTCTCAATTCAGCCTCTTCCGATATGTTGTCTATATCTCGTTGAAGAGTATCTGTGATTTGTTGTAAATCTCTTCCTGCCCTAATTATACAGAGATCGTCGACATATAGTAGAGCTTTAGTGTTCTGGGTGACGCTGTCCGCTATATTATTTATAGCGAATAGTGTTACACTTAGTATAGAACCTTGGGGGATATTATTACTGTTTTTTTTTTTGAGGTTTTAATGGCAACGACAGCATTGGTCTTGCGCCATATTGTTCACTATTTCATATTTCTTTGGTTTCACTATGATCAATTAGATTTTATTTAGTTAATTTGTACATTTTAAAAACCTCATTAACTTCCTAACGTTCGCACTATCATCATTTAACATCTCGGAGGTGTCTTGACTCATACCTACTGCATTTCTTTGTAGTTTATATTTTGGACATTTAATCAATATGTGTTCGACAGTGATTCCAACGTGGCACATGTCGCATACCTCTCGTTCTGTTCTACCTAGAAGATATTGGTGGGTTATACGAGTATGCCCAATACGTAATCTCGTAAGTGCAATTTCTTCCCTTTTGGGTAATTTATGAACCGTATTGTCTTTTGGTGTGCTATTTTTAAAGTAGCTTTGATGCTTCCTTGCGTCTTGCCAAACTTCTTCCCATTTTTGGTAAATTTTATTTGTTAGATGTTTTTTGTAGTTGTCAGGATGAAGAGAGATTTTGTCAAGATTGGCTGAGTTTGCAGCTTGTTTTGCAGCTTTGTCTACCATCACGTTACCGTTTATGCCCACATGACCCGGAATCCAAATTAACGTTACATTTGTTTTTATATTCCTTAGATAATGTATTCGTTCCTTTACCATGCTTACGAGTGGGTCTATTGAACTGGTTTCTTTACTTATAGCATATATAGCACTCAATGAATCTGTACATATCACTATCTCAGTCGTGTTTTTATATTCTATTAATAATAGCGTCTGCCATATTGCATACAATTCTGCAACATAGACACTTGTAATTTCGCTGTGTTTCCAAGTGTAGATCTCGTTGTTAGTATATATGGCACTTGCAGTTCCCATTTCTGTTTTGGAGCCGTCCGTATAAATAATTGTGGCACCCTCATGTTGTAGTAACAATTTTCTAAATTGCGCTCTATACATTGCATTAGTTGTTTCATTTTTAATGTTTTTGGACAGTTCTAGTACTATATTTATGTTGTCGTGTAGTATCCATGGAGCATATGATGAGATCGAGTATTGTAGTAAATAGGGCAGTTCTTCTCCAAGTGTCTCTAAAAGTTCTAATGCTCTAATAATAGCTGGTCTACTTATTGTACTTCTTCGTTGGTATTCTAGTATAGTGTGGGTGTCGTGCAGATAAACTTCGTTTCTGTGATTGCTTATGGACTTCACTTTGGTTAGGTAGTTGCATAGCAATATCTGTCTCCGTACATATAAAGGGGGAATTCCAGAGCTTGCAAATATTGATGGTAGCGGGCTGGTGCGAAAAGCCCCAATGGCCATTCGTATTCCTGTAGAATGTATCGTGTCTAACGCTTTCAATGTGGATTTTCTAGCTGAAGAATATATGATGCTTCCATAATCTAGCACAGGCATTATAAAAGATTTATATAACTGGATTAAGGTGCTACGATCGCAACCCCAGTTAATGTTACATAAACATCTCATTAGATTTAACCTTTTTCTGCATTTGCTTGCCAGTTGTAAGATATGCTTTTTGAAATGTAGCTTATTGTCAAACACTAGTCCTAGAATTTTAATAGCATCCGACAAGTCGATTCTTGCACCTTCAATGTACAGTCTTGGTTCTTCGTGTCGCAGCCTTAGTCGACAGAAGTGGATTGCCGTTGTTTTACTATTGTTAAAGCGCATTCCCATCTTATCTGCTTGTGAAGTAATTTCATTAATGGCTGATTGTAATTTATTTTCAATTGTGACCATCTCCGTGTGCTCATAGAAGATTATCAAGTCGTCTACGTAAAGCAAAGTTGTTATTTGAGGGTCAATTGTCGATATCAAGTTATTGATTCCGATCAGGAAGAGAGTACAGCTGAGAACTGAGCCTTGGGGAATACCGTTCTCTAGAGAATGGGTGTTAGATGTTTCATTTTGTAGCCTTACAGCAAAAGTACGCTGCGTTAAGAAACTTTGTACTGTCAAAGGTAAATTTCCTTTCAAGTTCCAATTGTTTAAATTTTTTGTTATATTATACTTCCACATCATTTCATAGGCCTTTTCTATATCGAATGCTACAGCCACAGCGTGATTTCTTCTGAGAAAAGCATTCAATATTAATGTCTCTAAATACACCAGGTGATCAGTAGTTGATTGTTGTTTTCTGAAACCTGCCTGACTAGGTGATATTCGGTTATTCTTTTCTAGTACCCATATAAGCCTTTCATTTATCATTTTTTCATATATCTTCCCTATACAACTAGTTAGGGAGATCGGCCTATAGTTTTCTGTTTTGGTAGCATCTTTTCCAGGCTTTACTATTGGGACAATTACAGAGTGTTTCCATTCTGTAGGATACGTTCCATTTGCATATAATTCATTATATATTCCCAGTAGTTCCTCCCTCTTTGATTCAGGTAGCTGACGTAACATTGCATTTGTTATACTGTCAGGGCCTGGTGCAGAGTTGTTCGAATGTTGAAGTGCATTTTGTAGTTCAGTAATAGAGAAAGGTGCATTGTATGTGTAATTTGACTCCGTTCGGAAATCAACGAAGCGCTCATTTGACTACTATAATTATTAGAACTACTGTTGGCTTCAAATTGACGTGCTAGTCCTTCTGAAATTTCTTTGGGGTTTTCTAGCCGCTTGTCTTTTGTCATCAAGATTGGCGAAACTGTCTCAAAGTTCTTACCCATTATTTTTTTTGCTCTGTTCCAGACTTCGCTAGGATGTGTCGTATTGCTTATGGTTGCAAGATAGTTTTGCCAGGATTGTCTTTGGGCGTTTAATATAATTTTACGCATTTGGGCAAGCGCTTTTTTAAATTCAACAAGATTTTGTATAGTGGGTTGCTTTCGGAATACATTAAAGCATTTTCTTTTTCTTGCTACGGCATTCTTAACGTCATTTGACCACCAGGGTACGTTCCTTTTTGATGATTCTCCCTTTGATTGAGGAATTGATTTTTCCGCTGCGGTACGTATCTGCTCTGTGAGGGCTAATATTTTGTCCCCAACTTGTGACTTTTTCGGAATAGGTGGCGATGTTTGCAAAATTTCTACAAATAGTTTCCAGTTAGCTTTAGCAGTAATCCACTTTTTGGGTAGTTTATAGTTTTGTTCATGGGATATTGTCGAAATAAATACAGGAAAGTGGTCACTGTTGAACAAGTCTTCATGGACTTTCCATTCCATGTGTAGTGCTACAGAGGGTGAGCAGATAGCCAAGTCGATAGCGGTAAAATTATTGCCTTTTGAGTTAAAATGCGTAGGTTCACCTGTGTTGAGTAATACAAGATCGTTATTATCCAGGAACGATTCGATTAATCGGCCTCTCGCGTCTGTAGATGTAGAGCCCCATGTAGTTGAGTGGGAGTTGAAATCTCCCACGATAATGTATGGGATTGGGAGTTGAGATGTCATTATTTCCAAATCGTTGACTGTCCAGCAGTGTGATGGTAGATACAATATGGTTAATTTCGATGGAAACATAACTTGGATCGCTAATGCTTGTAGGTTTGTGTTGATGTTTATTGTTTTATGGGGAATGTTGTTCCTTATATATGTAGCTACACCGCCACTAGCTCTATCATTAATGGTGTAATTATTTTGATAGTTTTTATAACCTCGGAGGATAAGTCTCTCGTTTTTCTTTAAATGAGTTTCCTGGATACACAAACAGTAAGGATTTCGTTCATTTATGATCATTTTTAGTTCGCAGTACCGAGTCCTTAAACCATTACAATTCCACTGCAAAACATTTTCTAAAAGGACCATTTTTATAAACTACAGTTGGACAGAAACATATATGACAAACGAAACATTAATATCACAGATAGGTATCACAAACCGTATATTACGGACTATATATCACAGACTAAATATCACAGACTAAATTTCACTTCTTTTCGATAGGCAGGGTTGCTTCCCCCGCAACTAGTGAAACAACCGAGTTTGCAGTCTCAGCATTATCATTAGTATTAGCTTTGAGTTTTCTTGGCCTTCCCTTTGGCCAACCTTTCGGTCTTTTTTGTATTTTGTTTTGATCTTGCTTTTGTCTAGTATTGAAAGAAGGTCTTTCATCAACTAACTCTAACAACTCTGTAGGTGTAGGTGGGCTGAGCTGCCGTTTCAATGTTCCTTCAATTACTTCCATTTCGTCCAATGAAGACTTATCGTCTCCAGTCGTTGATTGTAGTAGAGATATTGAAGGTGTTGTCATTCCGGTAGAACTATGTGCAGTTAATTTTAAAGGATTTTCTTGTGGTACAGATTTTTGTTGTTTTGTCTTAATGTTTTCACAAGAAATGTGTTTCTTAATACCGTCGTCAATCATCTTTCCTATTGCGGGTAAAAGTGTATTTATTACTTCACTCGCTATATCGCTGTTTGTTTTTGCAGCTGCATCTGCATAAGTTTTTTTTGATAACACAGGTGAAAGCTTTAACTCTTCTTTCGCTTCAAAATAAGACAGCTTTTTTGTCGTTTTTATTTCCTGAATTGCCATCTCTTCTTTGAATTTCGGACATTCCCGAGATCTACACAGATGTTCTCGTCCACAATTGACACAGCAAATATTGCTACATTCTCCCTCATGTACCTGATTTCCGCAAACGCATCTGACTTCGTTTCTGCAATTTGTGTCAGAATGGCCAAATCTTTGGCAGTTCATACATCTGATGGGGTTTGGAATATAAGTCCTAACGGGTAATATATAGATTCCTGCAACTATTCTATGTGGTAGGTGTGGTGTGCTGAAAGTAAGGATATGGTTTGCGGTATCCACCATAACACCATTCCTTCTTGTCTGAATGCGACGCACATCGATAACCTTTTCGCTCTCTAATTCTTCTATTATTTCAGAAATAGTGCAGTTTAGAAAGTCCCTGCAAAACACAATACCTCTGCTCTATTATTATTATTATTATTATTATTATTATTATTATTATTATTATTATTATTATTATCATTATTATTACCTGTGTCGACCAAGATACTTGGGATAGAGTTGTCACAGAAGGGAAAAAATAAATATCGGTAGAACGAAAACAGTGCACCGTGATCTTTCTGTTGATGTTATCTAATAAATGATAATATGCTGTAACTGCATAATCTCCTATGGAAGTGTTTATAAGTAACAATTAGAAATTACATATGTACGTCTGATTGTAAGCTATAACCTTATGCATAAATCATTTTTTTTTATGATCCTATAACTGTGTGCCAGTATTGCAGAGTTGTGCGCTTTCAAAAATGAATTTTACTCCTTTATCTGAATAAAGATATTACAGGAATTCTATCAACACAACTAACTTCACGCAGCTTTAATACTCTGCATAAGTAACTTTTTATTATACAACAATTAAGAGCCAGTTATGCATATGGAGCCGTGAACTTTTGAATAAATTACGCAGCTGTCATGCAGCTGTAGCCTTCTACATAAATTAACTATATCTTATACATTAATTAGGGATCAATAAAGCACCATTTTGCGATATTGTAATTACATTTTGTGTGCCTATGCACACATGCGCGTGCAAGCGTACGCACACACGTACGCACGCACGCATGTACGTACGCACGCACCCACACATACTGGCAAAATGGCAGTATAATAGTAAGCAACAGGTAAGAAAGGGCTCAGTGTAATAAAGGGCCCGGGCGTGTTATTAATTTTGCGATTAAGATGGCTCGTAATATATGAGACACAATAGGAGAAGTCATAAATTAAATACAATAGAATAATTAAATGGGCACCATATTGTTTATAATCCTCAATATCGGGGTCTAAATACCTATATGCGAGTATCCCAAAGCTATGTTCAAAACAAACGAAAAACTTGCTTTCCTTACGTGACATAAAACCCAGGCGCAACTTTCATCAAAATCATTAAAAAAAATAAAATAACGTCCATAAAAAAATAAACCACTTAGTAACTTGAGCATAACCAAAATATCTTATTTTCTTAAATATATTACCACGTGAAGAAAATCGCTGTGAAGAAGGAATGAAGTCACATTACAACATTACACCAAGTCCCCTTGTCAAAAGACAGAAAGCAATCAGCCGGATCATATCAAACAAATCACTGCCGATCAAATCAAACAACCAGATTAATCTCAATGAATCAAATCAATTAACCAAATTAGTCAAATCGATCAATCTCGATCAAATCAAACAAGAAGTTGAGCTAACAATTCTTCATAACCTTCAGGTAGCGATTCTTCCACTGTAGATACCTAGCTTCTATTAGTGTCCGCTTACTTCGTAGATAAGGCTAACCTACACTCAGAACTGGTACTCTCCATAAACGTGAAAGTACTGGCGTGGGGAAACAGTCGATCATCCGCAAATCAATCTCAATCAATCAAATGATAACTTGCAGCGTGCAAAAACCAGTTTACAATTCAAAAATACCAGTTTGGTTTAACTTATAGCTTGCTAAAATCAATCGGAATTCAAAAATACATGTGATAACCTCCGACATTGCTGGACATATACGAACATCAAATTAGCGTGTATCAGTATCGCAACGTTTTGAATACAGTGACAAAAATACGTTTTACAGTTAAATTAGTAAAAATACCTATACAGTAACACATATAACCAAACTCAAAGTCAGCTCACTATATTACTTTATATACAAGGAATCTCTTATCGGACATACCTTTGACAAAAGGGCCCTAGATTTATAAACAAGCTTGAGCGCACTATTCCGTTTTTGAAAATGGTCATCGTTTTGAAAATGATCAAATGCTCGGGACAAATAAACAATCCTACTTTTATCTCCAATTTCAATAATACACATGTGATTTGAAGGTCAAACCGGTTTCATTGTGGAAGAGAACTATAGGACTATGCGATTTTATTTTACCCAACGCTTATCACTATCATTAGACACCATAATAATAATAATATCACCTAAACTAGCGTGTAACACTATTGTTGAGTGAAAAAAATACGTTTTGCAGTTAAATTAGTAAAAACAAGAAATATAAACTTGAAATTAGTCCTCTAGCAATTAAATAAGGTAAATAAAGTAAGGGGTAATGGTTAAAATAAAAAATTATCACTTACCAAGGTTATTGTCGATAATCGAATTGGGAGAACGCCTTGACATTATAAATAGCTGCTCACGGTCACAACACATTTATTTTCGGCGTCTTGTTTATAACTGAATAATATAAAGTAAAGTACTTAGAGGTCACCAGCAATTATTAATATAAAGTAATTATTTTCTGGATTTCCCCCAGTTATGTAACCACAATAAAAACCTTTCACGATTCAGCATATCTAATGGGTTTGTAAAAACCCTAATTCGCAAATTACTTCAAAGTTGGACTGTCCTTGAAAATGGAAATATGATGTTCATGTTCTTTGCACGTGACAAAAATTCCTCTAATTAGATTACACTTACTTTTACAAGCAGGCTTGTTTGTTTGTGACGGTATCAGATGGTGTATTTTTAAACTAGCGCATGTTCTCTACAATGGAACCTGATCGCGGGTCTACGTAGTAGTATATTTTTGAAAGCTCTCCCTCTCGTTTCTCCCGTCTCTCTCGCTCTCGGGTCTCTCGCCTCTCTCTAGTCCCTCAAAATCAGCTTCGGATGATTTGATTAATTTCTGGCTTTTGACAAGGAGGCGAAGTCCGAGAACAAGTTCAGGCGTTCTATACTTGTCTTGTAAGTTAGCGTTAGGCCTCCTTATTAGAATACTATTTCAAATTTCTCTCCACGGGACGAAGACCTGACAAGGGGCGATGACCGTAGGACAAGTTACAGAGTCCTGCAACTGTTAGTGTGAGGGCCCCTTACTAGAATATAAGTTCAAATTTTCCGCCAAAACAAAAGTTGCCTCCAAGATGGCCGACAAAGCAAGTTAACCTACAAAATTTAATTATGACTCATAATTAAAAGCAAATTGTCTGCGGCATTTTGGGGGTAAAGGCCCGAAAGCAAGTTCCTGTATCCTATACCTTCTTATGAGGTAGCACGAGGTCCCACTTATTAGAACACACTTTCAAATTTCCCGTCAAAATAAAATGGCTTACAAAATTTAAGTATGACTCATAATTAAAAACAGATTGATTTGCTTAATTGATTTGATTAATTAATTTGTTTCATTTGACCGAGATTGTTTGATTTGGTTTGATATACTTTGAAATTGGAAGTGAAGGTCAAGGTGTTCACGTTTACGTAATTACTGGGTTTTCCCCAGACACGATAGAGGTATCTGAACAGTAAAAATTTGATATTAGTGATTACATAACTGGAGAATTCCAGAAAATAATTACTTTATGTTAATGATTGGGAAAAACCGATAAGTAGTTTGTTTCCATATTACTTGCGAAATTAAAACCTGCTTATGTATTTGACGTATTGATTGAATATTTGATTTGGGTCACTACTTTTAATTATGACTCATAATTAATAACAAAATGGCCGCGGAATTTGATTATAACTCGTAGTTAAGACAAAAGGACTGTGATAGAAATTTCCTTATCTCTCATAATTAAATGTGTACCGAAGAACCCTTGATCCCAAGTTCCTGCGTTTTATACCTGTCTTGAAAATTAGTGTTAGTACCCTTATTGGAATAGAATGTGATCCGTAACAGGGGGCGAAAACATCTTGGTTTTCAAGGCGGAAGACCAGCGTATACACCAATTTAACGAGCGACTGAATACGTTCTTTAGGACTAACAGGCAAAACAACCGATTTAATATTCAATTAGAAGCTGTTTTATGATTACTGTGTGATGCTGAGATTGATATGCTACACAAGATGTAATCTTAAAAACAGTATTATAATAAATTATTACAAACCCTTTACCTGTTTTGTTACCGGTAGTATCCAGGGTACTGTGATAGAACACGATTTCAGATCATCATCTTGAATTTGTTTCTATATTACTCCCTACAAAGACGAAATGGCCGAGGACTTTGATCATGACATCGTAATTAATAACAAAATGTCCACGGAGTTTAATTACGACTCATAATTAAAAGCAAAATGGCGGAGGAATTTGATTATGACTCATAATTAAAAACAAAATGTCGGAGGAATTTTATCAAGACTCATAATTAAAATGATTGGGCTTGTTATAAAAAGGCTCTTAATACAGCCAAAAGGGCCTTAATTAGGGCTGTAAATGCCAACAATTGTTGAAAATGCCATAAAAGTGTTGAAAATCGCCCCCGAAAAGAAGCCGACCCCACCCCCACTCCCTGTCTTCAAGTGCCCCAAAACCCCAACCACTCTTAGTTAATTATGACGTAACGTCTCTAAAGTGGCCTTCTTCTACTTATACGACTATTTAGGTTGATGCTGGGGTAGTATATTTCCCCTCAGAACCCTAACTCCACTCCTTCCGATCCCATCTTGACTGCACCCAACCTTAATCCGTCTATGCGTATATACGTAATATATGCATGTATGCTGGGAACTCATCCCTATGGCTGTAGGAGCGTGGAAAGCTGGAGCAGCCCGCCCACCGTATTAGGGAGGGAACGAAACATGTTGCTTTCATCTTTTACCTGATTTATAATAAAGTGCAGTCCTCTTTGGTTACAACACTTTATGTAACATACATTACGTAACTTTATTTCGATTTGCAATAACAAAGACTTTTGTTAGTTTTTAACAAGCAACTAACTCAGGCATTCAAACATCTGGATTATCAATCACCTTTATTAACACACTAGATTGTTATATATCTATTAAATGTCATTTTTAGTATTATTGTGAGGTGCAATTTTATTTTGCTTACTTAATTACCAAATATTGTAATTATTTTGAAATAGGAATTCATTTATATAGTCGGGGTCACGCTAGATTTGAAGTATGCACTTAATGGGTCTAGATTTTTTTTGTTGCTATCTGTCCAGAGACATTGTGAAAGGCCAGTGGAAAGTTCAGATAATTTTATCCACTTATACACAGTCCGCATGGCGATATTGGTCAATTATTATTAATTGTTAATTAATTTGTTGCCAGTGTGCACCATTTTAAATTGTGTAGATCGTATATTGAATATAGTTGTTTCTTTTGAACTATTGGGTGTTATTGGTGGCGGTGGAATGTTATACAAAATGCTGAAATTTGGTTAAATAAACCAATTCTACGTACATGTTACTTACCTACGTGTTCTACATATTATGTTCATAACATATATAATAAGTGTAAACCATTAGTTGTTTGTCTTGGCAAGACCTTTACATAAAAAACTTAAATGTAACTCTCATTTTATATCTGTATAATTATCTATCTTTCATTTAGGACAGAGAGGTCCTGCCATGAACATATTTTTTTATATTAACGGTTAACAGACTCTTGCACGTAGTGTTCGTTAACATTCTTCAGGAAATTTTTAAGAGCTTTTGGATTCTGCGGTGATTGTGTAAACTATTACTCGCAAATAGCTATTTACTATTTAGGTATAGTTATTTCTTGTAGTGCCTGGGTCTGACCTGAAATTAATTATTTTTTTGTCAATTTGTTAAACTAGGGTTTCTGTGACAGGCACACAGACATACTGTGCCCTTCCATGACTCTCTTAGACCTTGCGCCAGTGCCATTATTTATTTTGGGACTGTCTGTGTAATACATGATTCCTTCCAGTTTGGCCTCTCCTCATTTACTCCTAATCAGTTTGATTGGGAAACCCTGTTGAAAACAGCTTACCTAGTGAGTCTGTTTTGTTTATACTTTCAATTACCATACCGAGAGTGTATTTGATCTTATTTCAAATCTAACATAATTATGGTTGGAGATTGATGGCTCATTCGATATGTGGCAGTTTTTCATCCAGTCTTCGCAGGCGACCATTGTTGTTGTCTTTATTGGCTATTTCTAGATTATTACTAAATAAGTATTCTAGGGGAGCTTCATCTTCTTTCTGTTTTCGCTACTCCCCTATACAGTGATATGTTCATTGGCGTCGCATCCGAGGAGGAGTTTCTACTCTCTCCCGTGAGAGTTTATCAGTCACCTGACTTCCTCCGTGAGCGGTGGGTTATTTTGGCTATAGAAACGGTATGCGGATCTAAACACTAGCTCTATCACGCTTCTGCTTTCTGTTTCTGTCAGTTCAACTGCAATTACGTCTCTGCCATGCAAACCCTATAATGGTACTAGTTTTGCATAATTTTTTAAGATGATGCAAGTTTGGGGTTTCGTTTCAGACGGATCTAATATAGACCATCGTATTTTTATTCCCAAGCTTTTTATTTGCCAACGGTCTATGGTTCCTGAACAAGGGCAACGCGTTTTTGATGTCTATTCGTGAATTCAGAGGGGATTGTAGTAAGGTTAAGGACGTTGATTTGTACAATGGTGGCTATTGTTTAAATCTTTTAAGTTGTGGTTTTATAGAGGGCCGTTCTAACCCTCTTTTTCGCCTGGCCTTCTATTTTCTTTTACCCTCCATCGGTAAATCTCCTCTTAACAAGGGCTGTAACAGTCACCCTGGTTAGACTGACGTATTGATGATGGTTGCAGTCATATTAGAATTAATTTCAATACTTTTAGGGTAATTTTAGAACTTTATTTTTTTTCAAAAAGCCATTTAAAATTATACTTCTAAATGTCTTTAACAACGTTAAAAAAATCTCGCACATTTTCGGGCGATATCACAGAATTTGAATCATTCCATCAATTATTCGAGATGCTTATCGTGAAAAATTCACAACATTCTAACGGTTTATTTATTTAAAATCATACGTACATGGTGAACCATTACAATTAACTGATTCTTTGCCGATAACTATCGAGATGTACCAAAACCACTATGTTTACAGAAGAAACGACAATAACCAAATGATGCTGAGAACAGGACGAAGAAAAAAGCGAAGGATGAACCAAGGAAAAAGCAAGATGGAGCACTGTTGAAATTCCTGGCTTCGATGTCGACCAACAGCAGTGCAGGGCTAGATTTCAGGAAGTGATGACGAAACTAGTAGCAGTTCAAGATCAAGGTGACACGGAAGTTGAAATTACCCTAGGTACCACGGATACTAAAACTAGAGTTGATTCTGAAAAGCTTCAGATCTCCGCAGAGGCAGAATCTAGTTCTTCATAGAAGGCTAATTTAGAGGAAAACGTTTTGGACTTGACCGATATTGGATAGTGGCCAGGGGTTATTTCGGACAACGGATGCACCTAATTATGGCTGGTTCGTAATAACTTCAGAACATAAACCACCCGTTCGAGGAGGTTACAACTGCAGTGGGAGGAAAGAGAAAACTGACCAATGCATGGTACTTTAAGGAAATGCCGAATGGGGAACAAGTACCCCGAATATGGATGAGTTGTTTTCCAACAAGAAAGTCCTTGTTCTGTTTCTCTTGTCGCTCGTTCCGGACCCTGACAAAGCCCACGAGCCCAGTCCATCGCATCAACAATCGCTGATGAAATGGAAGGGGCTTGAACTGCGGCATCGCACTGGTTACAAACTCAACAGTACCACTCAAGTACAAATTCAGAAAGAACAAGAAAAGTGGAGAGAGATTGTTAAACGAATACTCGACATTATTAGATTTTGGGCAAACAAAACTTGGGACTACGAGGTCATCGGGAGGGTGATTCCTTCGAAACGACGCAGAACAAAGGCAATTTCCTTAAGCTTGTAAAGTTGTCGAAGTATGATCACGTCCTCAAACAACACATCCTTCGGATCCAACTTAGAGGTGCTCCACAGTCATCCTACATATCCCCGAAAGTTCAAAACGAATCCATCAAATTATTGGGTGAACAAGTTCGAAGTCGTATTATGCAGCGCGTAAAAGAAGCCAAATATTTTGCATAATATTTCATAGCGCACCCGATGTGTCTCACATGGATCAAATTTCGCAAGTGCCCAGTATATCGCTTGTTTGAACCATAGTTTAAACCTAGCTGGGGTTCGTTCAAAATCGTTAAAGGTCACTTTTTGAAGATCATGAACTTTCAACTGAGAGAACCGAAAATTTAGAAACGAGATCAGCGGCTGGCAGCTTACTTGTGGCGATGCAGTAGTTCACGTTTTTGACATACCTAGGGTTCTGGGCACCAGTTTTAACGGAAATAAACCGCGCTCAGGCATATACGTAGAAGAAATGCTTGAGCGTTCTGGATTATGCAGCAAAAATGAAAGCTTTCAGTGCATTCCTCTTGATTTCGAAGTAGCGGATACGAGTTTGAGCTATGTGCAGTCGGTGTGTTCTGACCTTGGAATCCCTACGGAGCCATAGCAGCAAATACGTCGTAAAAAGGAGATGCCTGGAGAAGAAGCCGCCAATGCCGGGTTAAGCTACAGAAATGAACTTTGTTTGGAAATATGCGCTTTAATGGACATAGTGAATCAGGAGATTTCAACAAGATTTGAACAACTGCATGAGGTTGCTGACAAGTTTGGCTTTTTTTCTCCAAGGTACCTGTTAGACGAATCGACATTGATCTTCACAACGCTACTGATAATGATATCGACAAGGATGAATTTTTACTCGAGAGAAAGCGACTAATGAATTTTGTCGCAGAATCTTCGGTTTGAACTTAAAGGACCAAGAGCTTTGGAATTACTTGCCTTCATTCGGAAGCATCAGCTTTCCGTTTCAGTACCCAACATTGTCATCTTACTCCGTGTGTTTCTAACTCTAGGAGTTGGTATAGCTACCCATGACAGGAGTTTCCACCAAAATTAATCAAAAACTAAGTCAGATCAACTTGAGATTGAACAACCTCGGTATTGTGTCAATCGTCAATGCTGTGGGCTTCGAACAGTCATTAATGACTTCGCTAGTCAAAAAGCCCGTAAAGTGAATTTGTAATTTTAAAATTTATTTCTATCTTTGTTAAATGTTGATAAAATCGGTAATAAGTAATTCTTATTAATTTGGGGGATTAAAAGCTTCATCACACCGGGTAGCAGTTACCCTAGGTACACTACTTCATGCACTCGAACACCTATTGTATGGTTTTTATATCTTGCATTGGATATACGCAGATAGTCACATATCACTTTTATTGAATCGTGATCTCGTCATGATTAAAAGGTAATGTTTAAATTAATCAAAATTTAAATATTCTGATCTTACTTCTAAGACGAATAACAAACTCTTTGGTGTTTATGAGCAAATTTAAATGATCTGATATTACTTTTAAAGCGAATAACTCTTTTGTCTAATGGTAACGCGAGTAAAGCGAAAAATAACGCCTAGCTATTGAATCCTTGCTTTCCCGATTTTTATTATGCACTCTGAACCGGTCGCGATAAAATTTCGTTTAAAGTCATAAACAAAATACATTCTGTTTAAATGTGCGCACAAACATAAACCTACAAACAACTTATTAACTTTAAACGAAATGTTTTAGCGCAGTCAAATGTTAGGCAATATTTGTTTATAAATGTTTAAAGAATATAAAAAAAATTAATTTTTGCAAATCGACTGGTGGTGTAGAAACGTGGGGGTGGTCTTTCTGCGCGCGGGACTAAGACAGATAGGGCCAAATGCCCACACGTGAGTTAAGCCCAGGGTTATTTTAATCCGAGGAATAAGAAATATTTTTCGTCAATTTTTGAAATATAAACGTAATGGACAGACGTATACACCAATTATATTTCTTAATCCCGCGATTAAAATAATCCTAGCTTAACTTACTTTGTCCAACCGACCCATAGCTTATCACTCTTAAATTACAAAATTTAATATAAAAAAAACGTGCACATAAAGATGTATTTTTTCCTGAATTTTAATACTTTTTATCTTCGTTAGGCTGGAGATTTGGGATTCGGATTCCCATATGAGCTATTGTTCATTTAATGATGGTAGGTGGTGTGCTATGGAAGTTTCTACATACTTTTTTAAATACCTCGTATATTTACAGTAAATATTTGAATTTATTGATGTTTGGCAAACATTTTCATAAATAATGATCATTATGTCATCAAAATGATAAATAGAAGCATTAACAAAAGAAAATGACTCAATTTTTAAGCATTATTGTATTTTTTGGATGCGAAATTTTGAAAGTACAAAGGTGATATTAACATTTTCAATACAAAACACTAATTGAGAAATTTTGAATATAGGTATATCACAAGCGTGTTTTTTTAAAATACAGCTACTATTCGTAGCAAATTCTGCAAGAAACTAACCTTGATAAACATAAATCATTTTTTTTTGAGCATTCAATTAACGAATTTTCATATTCAATAATGATCATTAATGTCTACTTTTTTGAGTTGAATTTTAGAAGTTAAATAGTACACAGGCACAAAAATGATGTTCAGTTATCAACCAGACCTGTAAACATGATTATCGTGTTATTATTTTTGTTGGAAAATTTTGGTAAGTGCAAACAGGAAATACTAATGTATCAAATTTAATTTTAGGCCCTTCACTGACACATCCACAAAATTTAATTCAACCAAAAATTGTGGGTGGATACATCGCAATGTCTGGTCAAGCACTTTTGTGGTGGTTCCATAATTGACCAGAAACATATTCTCACAGCTGCTCACTGTATTGTTGATCTGTAAGAAAAAAAATAATTATTTAAATGCTTATAGGCAATGTTTTTTTGCAGACCATCTGCTTCTCTGTACACCGTAGTTGCTGGTATAAATAACCTGGGGCAAAACGGTGATCGGTATCCAGTTGCAAAAATGTTAATACCAGGAGAGTATGTTAATCACTTGCAGCACGATATTGCCATTTTAAAACTTGCCAAACCAATCGTTTATAATGCAAAAGTACAACCAATTGATCTAGAAACGAATTTTGTAGATGCTGGGGTTCCTTGTGAATTAAGTGGATGGGGTCAAATACATGCGAATAAAGACATATCGCGTGACCTAAAGAATGTCAGATACACAGTTCAATCGAACCAGGCATGTGGGAAAGCACAGCCACATCATAATCCTACTATATATTCTTCGCATGTATGTACGGTTCCAATACGAGGACATGGTGTGTGTATGGGAGATTCTGGTGGGCCACTAATTGCAAATGGAAGACAGATTGGTATCGTGTCTTGGTCACGTCCTTGTGCTATTGGATGTCCCGATGTATTTACTAGGGTATCATATTATCATAATTGGATACAAGCAGCAAGGGCGTGAAAAAATGTGAAACAAAGAGTATTTAAGTATTAAATGTAACAACATTTCTTGATCGACAATCTGGTTCCCTACGTTGTCTGCATGCGCAGATATCTATCCTAGGGTAACTGTGTGACGTCCACCTGGCATGTCCAATATTTTTACCCATTCGAAAACCACTCCTGAAGTAAGAAGGAAATATAAATAAATAATAGATAACCACTTAAGTCTCCTCCAATCTAGCTTCAACATTTCTAACGAAACCATAGCAATTAAGATGATGTTGATAAGTCGCTTGTTCTTTGAAACTATTAAGTAAATACTTTACACTTAAACATTAAATGGTAATACGTCAAACATTGAAGTTTATTGTAATTGTGAATTTATGACATGGTTCGGCTACTACTCGTAAGAAGAACCAAGACGAAACTTACGAGAGCTACAAACAAGAACATTAACATTTACATTTATAGCATAACTTAATTTTAAGGTTTAACGTTAGCATTATAATTCTTATTGAAAATGAACAGAATACACTCTTTTCAAAACTCTACTTTATAAGATTTTCGAAAAGACCTTGCGCAGGGCAGTAACCCAATCTGTGATAAAATTCAGTTCGGGTGTTTTCTAACATTTCTTAGATGATGTTGTTTAAAGAGTTTATAATTTTGATACGAAGTTCGTCCAAATTGTTAGCACGTTCATGCCTGTGCTCATAAATTTGGTGGGATACGTATCCCCCAACAAAAACGTCGTTCGGCGCGATATGAGTTGAGCGAGAAGGATATTTAATAGTACTTTTTCCACTAATAATACGGTTAGGGAACGTAGTTTTCTAAAACTGTTAAACTCGTATTGCAGTATGAGCAGAACAGCCATCTTCCTGACATCAAAATTTATAATGAGCCGTTGAACAGCTGGAACTATCTGGTTTCTCAACAGCTCTAAATATTTGTCCGCATTCAAGTTTCCGTTGATAAAAAATGGACCAATTATGGAATTGCCTAAAATTCCTCCCCACACATTAACTTTTTGGGGTATTGTGTCCGGTAAGGAATACTAATGTGTTTGTTTTCCCGAGACTAACCAACAGCGACAGACGGATTGTGATGGCCATGTAAGTTAAAAGAACACTCGGCGGTAAACAAAATATTTTCAATAAATCTTTCGTTTTCATTAGCCCGATTCATCATATCTTCACAAAATTCCATACGCTTTTGATAATCTTCTGGAAAAATTTCTTGTGTAGTTTGCAACTCATAGCAACAATATTTATTCCTTTTCAAAATATTGCGAACTGTTCTTGGTTCAATATTCATTTATTCAGAAATTTTTGCTCTATTGCACGGGAAATTAGTTTCTGCTAAACTACACACTGCAATTTCTTGGAGTTCGCGCTCTTCGTTTAAGTTACGACCAGGATGTTCACCATCATTACCATCAATGCTACTGCATTTTCTACAATTATTTAAACATCCACATTGTAACAACTCTTTTTTGTGTTGTATAAAATATACTTCAATTTAAGATCTTTCCTTCATTCATTCTAAACACAAAAAAAATTAATTATTAAGATATGGTTATGAGGTAGGCAACTTAATTTGCATATATTCACAGTGCATACTTTCGTAAATATTTATATTCCAATAAACTGTTTTCTAGTCATTTGAGTTGCGCAACGCATCGTGACTTAATTCTATACGCAACGCGTCTGCGTTAAGATATTCTGCTCATATCTTGTGCGCGGAACCGCATCATCTACTTCGAAAACCTCCATTTTTTTCACTTCCTGTTTTAATGTCGAAGCAAGGAGCTGCTTCTTTTTTATTTTTACCTAAATTTATGTGAAAGTGCCATCAAGTTGGTGGTAAGATATATTTTTAATACATTTACATAAAATTAAAGCATTTGTTCTTTTTAGGCGCTTTCTTTTTTTTATACCATTTTTTACTTTAATTACACATTTATCATTACTTCAATTTACAACGTAATTATTAAGTACGCATTCGATTTTATTGTTGCGTACATTTTTCGTCTTATAATTGCAATTTTTTTTTGGAATGGATACTTCCACATAATGCAATAAGAAGTGGATTTAAAAGTTTTAAGAAGAAATTTATACAGATTTTATAAAGATAAATTCAGTTTGGGATGCGGCTGATAACATTATGTCAAGATTGCACAATGATGACGTAAGAATGACTTCATGCAGGTTAACCGCTCCGTAATCATATTTAGATACCAGAGGTTGTCAAACAGAAAAGTTTGTGTACAAAAATTTCTAAGGTATTTATTTAGTGATTTATTTAGTACTTTAAGCATAATTTTAAGACCTTCATTATTTCATCATTACATTTGATATTTAATAAACATAGTCCGTATATTGTTAATTTTTTACATATTTATAAACTCGGTTTAATTGTTCCGATATTATAAAAAACAATTTGGCGCCCGAGATAATTTCATTAGTTTTACATTTTTTATTATTGATGGTAAGTGAAAATAATCGAGCAGATCTAGTGGTAATTAAGCAAATCATTTTATTTGAACCGGACCAATTTAATCTACCGACAAGAGTCAAAGGCACAACTATAAGTGGTGTAAGGTTTGTATTTTTGGAGAACTTATTGTTTCATTATCTTATAACTTACTTTCTATTATTTAAAATTATGTATACAACACCTACGTTACACACTTTTTTATTACATCTTTCAAATTTACAAACAGTACGCATAATCGTACTTTATGATGGAATTGGCCTGTTTCCAAAGGAAAAAGCAACTCTGTATTTGTTGTCTGTATTTTTTCTCCTGTGGAATGCATGAGCATTGTGCCGGACTTGCAAAAACACTGATTCTCAATTCTGTTTGACAGTAGCAATTAAATGTGGCATTGATACTAGCCTACTCAAAAGACGCATCTATGGCATCAGCGCTTTTGGTTTATTGTGTATTCTATCTCACTTAGCATGTGAACTGATTGTACTGTCTTTGTTTTACCTATTATAAGTCAGATCGGCGACAACATTTTTTCATACCTGTATATATATATATATATATATATATATATATATATATATATATATATATATATATATATATATATGTCTATCTGTCTATCCGTCCGTCCGTCGGTTGGTCTGTCTGTCTGTCTGCCTGTCTACCTGTCTGCCTGTCTGTGTGTGTGTGTGTGTGTGTGTGTGTGTGTGTGTTTGTGTTTGTGTTGTGTGTGTGTGTGTGTGTGTGTGTGTGTGGGTGTGTGTGTGTGTGTGTGTGTGTGTGTGTGTGTGTGTGTGTGTGTGTGTGTGTGTGTGTGTGTTTGTGTATGTGTGTGTGCATGTGTATGTGTGTGTGTGTGTACGTGTGTGTGGGCGTGTTTGCACGTGCGTGCGTGTAAGCGTGCATATGTGTGAGTGTGTGGGTGTGTGTGTGCGAGCGTGCGTGCGAGCGTGCGTGTGTGGATGTGTGGAATGTAGTACAAATATACTTTGCCATAAAATCTAGGTCAAGATCGTTAATGAGAAAAATCCAACCAGTGGCAGTGCATTTTTAGGGGATAAGAAAACCAAAAAAAAAAATTATTGCTTCAAATGTTTGAAGGTTACAAAATTAAACTAATACTCTTTCATACCAATTCAAAGTAAAATAAATAATAAACTTAGGCGCACCGTTTTTAGGGTGCAAAAGTGTGCACCTCCTAATTAGTGATCTTTTAGCCGTATTAAGAGCCTTTTTGGCAGTCAGTTCCCCGGAGGGTAGGCAAGTGCGCGCGCATACAGAGGTCTGATTGGAGCGCCTAAGGCTGGACGACACCCTGTGGTTTCTGATTGGTTCTTAAACACCACACAGCCTCCAGACTGTGCTCTTATTGGAAGCCTAAGGCTCTCCTGATTAGTTGGTTTTGTTTTTGTCGCCATCTGGTGGTGTATTACTAGGGCTAATGAATGTCTTCTGTAATAGACGTTAATCGTGGCTCCACCTAGTGGTATACTTTTTGAAGTACATGTAGGTCCCTGTAATCGTTACAGCGGGAAATTCGAAACAGTATTCTCATAAGGGTGACTCTCATACTAACTATAAAGACAGCTGTAGGACCCCTGAAATTGTATTTGAATAAGGAGGCCTCATACCATCTCATAAGGGAGGATAGGAACTTGTGTTGGGGTCTTCAACACCTTTTGCGCCCTCTTGGCGGGAAATTTGAAATAATATTCTAATAATTTTCTGTAACAGGGGTTGATCGTGGCTCAACCTAGCGGTGTATTTTTAAAAGCACATGCAGGTCCCTTTAATCGTTAGGGTGGGAAATTTGAAATAGTATTCTAATAAGGAGGCCGTCGTACTAACTCATAAGACAGCTGTATAACTCCTGAAGTTGTATTCTAGTAAGGAGCTTCATACTACCCATAAGGCAGGTACAAGGACTTGTGTTAGGGTCTTTGCCCCTTTCTCACTGTCCCCTTGGAGGAAATTTGAAATAGTATTTTAATAAGGAGCCTCATACTAATCATAGACAGCTGTAACTCTGAATTGTATATATAAGGGCCTCATACTAACTCATAAGACAGTACAGGATGTGTTAGGATCTTAGCCCCTTTATCCGTCCCCTTCGAGAAATTTGAAATAGTATTTTAATAAGGAGCCCTCAACTAATCAAGACAGTGTAGTCTTGAATTGTTTCAATATGGTGCCAATTTCATAAAGTTGTGAATCGCCATCTACGGTACCTTGTAAAAATATTAATGTATTTTAAAAGGACGATCATGCCTCTATCTAGTATACATACAAAAGTGATTTAACTGTTACATTGAGTCTGGTAATATGGGATCACGCTATAAAAGCCAATAATACTTGTAACAGAGCGCCTCTTTAGTAGTATATTTTGAACAATAGCCAAGTTTAATATATATTAAATAATAAGGCATACCATACTACAAACGATTAGACCTCAAACTTTCCCAGGCATCATTCTTAATTAACTAGCATTATCTTGGAAATTATGATAAATAGTTTTAATATTCTATATGCTGCATCATACAAGAAACTACTTTAAACTTACCGAAATAAATTAATTAACGAACCACTATTATATTCTGAAACACACAAGATAACACTAGTTACAGCATTGGTCTAGTTCAACCAAAACGACCAATAATACATTAAAAACAGCAGTAAGCAATCATCCATAGTAACAAACAACAATAATAACACTACCTTACAACGATTGTCTATTCCAACACAATAACTACATACAAATCTTGATATTGAAACATATCCACACAACAAAACACTTTAAACAAATAACATACATTAAACACCTATTCACATTCAAACACTCACACGCACACTGCAGCACTGATACGCAACATCACACGCACCCACACGCACGACACACAAACACACATCACACACTACACTAACACCACATCACACTACTCACACAACACACACCACACACCACACACCACACCACACCCACACACCACACCACACACCACACCACACCCACACACCACACCCACACACCACACCCACACCACACCACACACCACACCACACACCACACACACCACACCACACACCACACCACACTCACACCACCACACACACACCACACCACACCACACCCACACCACACCACACTCACACCACACCTCCACCACTACCACACTCACACACACACACCCACACACACACACCACACCCACACCCACACCCACACCCACACCCACACCCCACCACCCACACCCACACCCACACCCACACCCACACCCACACACCACACCCAACCCACACCCACACCCACACCCACACCACCCACCCACACCCACACCCACCCACACCCACCACACTCACACTCACACTCCACACCACACTCACACTCACACCTCACACTCACACCTCACACTCACACTCACACTCACACCACCTCACACTCACACTCACACTCACACTCACACCTCACACTCACACCACACTCACACCACACGCACACGCACTCGAACTCCACACACACCCACTCACTCGCTCGATCGCGATCGCGCTCGCTCGCGACCGCGCACGCCCCGCCCGCCCACGCACCCACACACACACCGCGCGCACGCACGACACACACACACACACATGGTTATTTTAGGTGATATTTAAAAGAAAACAATAGACTAAACTTGATATTAGAAAAAATGAGAAAGATGAAGGTATAATATACCGCTAATATATGCTGTTAAATTCTGTAAATGCTCGATTTCGTAATTAAATGTAAACAAAGATTCCATACATGTTTCAAGTACCAGTGTCATCACGAAAGTATCCTTTACATAACAAATACGTCAGACAAGTAAGAAAAACCGTGAAGTCTCATTTAATGGAATATATATAATATATACAACCTAACAGACAGCTGCAAATACATCAAACAAACAAACAAGAAAAAGTGCTGAGTCTCATGTAATGGAATATTTTTAAAAACTAAAGGAAATTTCATGCATTGTAATGGATGAAATTTTTTAAACGAGCCTGTACTATTTGTTAGTTGAAAGTGTGATGTAAGTGAATAAATGCATTGCGTAAGGTGTATAATTAAAATATTTTATTTTATTTTGCCACCATAATGTTCTTTATACGCCTCCAAATGCGGGCGTATTGTGGTCTTTATAGCATGGAAATGTCATTGATGCTAAGCAGAAAACACATGACATGATATATAATAGCAATATCACAGTATCTTAGTAACAACAAATTAGCCTACTGTCGACTTTATTTCACTGCATTTGCATTTAAAAACTTGCCGAAAATACTGAATCTTTTAATATTTTGTTCTAGTTTCATGGTGCAAAATAAAATAAAACATTGTATGTACCACGGGCATAATTGTAGATTACCAGTGGCAGTGCATTTTAGGGATAAGAAAACCAAAAAAAAATTATTGCTTCAAATGTTTAAAGGTTACAAAA
>JARFJB010000602.1:1622500-1662500 GCA_036346205.1 Vesta saturnalis
GCATCAAATTTCCCTTTAGAAAATAAAATCACCATCACATCAGTCGTCTATCCCAAAAACGGATGCAGAATATACCCGAAAGAAAGAAAGAAAGGAATTTCAGTTAATTACTAAAAACTAATTAGAACAACATCCTGTTAAGTAAATGTTATCAAGATACATTAACATTTTATTAGAGTATTTAAATATAAAGCTGTTAAAACCCACGCTGTCATTTAAGTTTACAAATATCGATTTTCTTACAGACCTATACGTTTTCAGGTGGAGAGCGTCTACCCCAATGCCGCTATTTCTTTGAAAATATTTCAACGAGCAATAAAACGTTATCCTGCATTTCTTAACGGTAACACTTTGTAACAACCTTTTTTTTGTGGTTGTACTAAAAAGTACATTAATTTAAGAATCGTTCATTTATTTGGCGTATTATTAGAAAAGTTTTTAATTATTAATATGTATAATTGAGAATGGCAATTTAATTGGCATTTGCTAGAACATATCTTTTGGGTGTAATATTACATAAATAGTTTTAGTTCCCTTTCTTAAAAAATTGGCTTTATATTATTGTATCCGCGCAAGCGTGAAGACTTTTAGTTGGAATACATTTGAGTTATTCTGAAAGCTTTTTTGTTAATTCTTTTAATGCTGAATGTTCTAGCAGTAAGCATGATTTTTACCTAATTTTTTATATTTGGTGCCATCAGATTTTGGTGGTAAGTTATTTTCTTTCTCATTATATTTAAAACTAAAGCCTTTGCTTTTTTTAGGCACTTTTAAGTACTCACTTTTAAGTACTCACCTTTTAAGTACTCACTTTTAAGTACCCACTTTTACTTACTTTGCACTTAGTTTGCAATTATTTTACTCATGTTTTTTGATGCATACTTTTATATGGCATTTTTATAAAAATTATTTTTAATGGCACGTATAAGTCAGTAATTTTACTATTCTATTATTTTAAATGGCAATTTTTACTTGAATTACATTTTACAACGCAAGTTCTACATACTTTTACAAATAAATTTGGCGAATTAAACTTCAAAGAAATTCAATAAAGTTATGGACACAATATATACAGGGAAATAAGCAAGACATTGACCTCACCAAGTTCACCATTCTGCTTCATAGTTACCAGTTACAGTTTATGTACCGAGCGTTCAAAGGTAATGTTTTTATATATTTAGAATAGTATAAGACTTCTGATTTTTAACCTTTTCAATCAGATACTAAATAAACTTAAGTATTTCATGTTATTTTATTTTCATTTTGATAAATTGTTTATTATTATTATTCCTTAACTAGGTTTTGTTGTTCCTGTATATGTATATATTAAAAAAAAGACAACATGGCGCTCGAGATTTTATCATTTTTTTCATAATTTTTAGATAACATTTTTTTTATGAATTAAGTACAAGTGAAAATAATTAAGCTTATCAGAAGCAGGCAGTATTTTAGGTATGTTAATTAAACTCTAAATTAGAACTCTCCCCTGTCTCAATCTACCGATGAGCCGACGGCAGTAGCGATTGTTATTTGGTAATTTTTTATATTAATTAAAATTATTTGATCAATTGCAATCAATTTATAACATCATCGCTTTTATTATAATCTACCATTTGTAGCTATTTGTTGTTATACTTTGGCGACGTTTAAGTTAAGGTTTTACAACTTGTAGACATCTATGCACTACCAAACAGGGACGTAATCAATCAATCAATTACATGATTTCTATTTATTTACTTTATTGTATTTGGAGTTATCTTACCATCGTGTAGAGAGCCACCAGAAGTGCCAGAGACATGAAGAGTCCGTTTAATGTATTAATTCATTTATTCATTAGTTTGTAATTAGAGTCAAAGGAATCTGTTTTTGTTTCAGTTAGAATATATATATTTTATTTGTTATTACCGTAGCATAAGTTTATATATTTAGTATTATAAAAATACAGGATAATACATGTATAAAACCTTTTTCTGTTTATTGGCCAAAATAAAACCCAAAGTAGCAATCGATCAGCCCTATCTGAAAGAACTCACGCTCACCCATCGATTTCGAGCTCTAGCCACGGTAAAGCATTATAAATGTAAACGTAGTCCATTAGGAGCCTACAAAACCTAGACACACAGGACCAGTTTCACAACGGTTAGTTAAGCTAGGATTACTTAAATGCGAAGATTAAGATTTATTATCGACCAATTTTCAATGGATTAACGTAATTGACTGACCTATACAACAATTATATTTCTTAATCTCGCGATTAACATAATCTTAGCTTAATCAAGCTTTTTGCTACCGACCTATGGCTTGTCACCAGAAAGAACTGTATTTTTAAGTTACAAAAGACTACCTAATATCATAAAAACGTGCACATAAAGGACTAATTTTTTCTGAACTTTAATACTCTGTCTCTTCGTTACGCTAGAAATTGGGATACGGGTTCCGGTGTTGTACAAATCCTAAGTTCTATAAGTATACTTCTACACCTAAGGCTACAAATTTTAGCTACTTAAGTTTGGGTAATAAATAGAAGATGTTGTGCCTTATGCTCAGTCGTAGATTAAAGTGAGCTAGGTTAATAAAATTAACGATTTGCCTTATTAACCAAAAAATATTTACATGTACCTAGATATGTTTGCTTTAAAATCGGAGTTGCTTCATTCTGTAACTATTTGTTAAATACTCGGACACCAACTTGTTTTTAAATATGGAATAAACAAGTAAACCATTATACAATAAAGTTGAATTGAAATTATCAGTAATTAATGGAATCAGAATACCTTATTCTTGGACACACTGTAGATAGCGAAATGACTGCATGCTCGGTCAGCGTTTTAGAAGTGTTGCGTAATATTACTTGACTATTGCTATAAATCTGCATTTGTATGCTTTATAACTCCCAAATGAATAAATCTCACTCTTGATCAATCGTACTAATACTATTAGTATTAATAATAATATTAACGGTAAAATAATTAATTGCGTAGATGTGTATCAACGTGAAAATAAAAGTATAGGTGAAGTAAATAAAAAATAAAAGTGCCATACAAATTTTATAGCACTTTTCTTTTTATAATAACAAAGCAATAATGGATGTTACATCCACCTTCTTAACTCGACTAAAAACGACGCTAACGTGGTCTAATGCAAAAGATCATGTCTAGATTGAATGTGCAAACAAAATGCGTACGAGTTCTAAATAAAATAATTAAATGCATGTTTTTATGCAACTAGATACGCGACACACGCTGCACGAATCCACGTTAAGTTGCCTACATAGAGATGAATTATTAACAACAAGTTTGTTACGATATGAATTATTGTTCATTTAATAACAGTAATGTGGTACAGAAGTTTTTTCCACATAAATATAAGCGAAAGTGGCTCTTTGTGACGGTAATATAAACTATATGATTCACTTCAAAGAGTACAGGTGAGTCATAATGACTGCCATTGCTGCTTTGGTAGGTGTATGTTTGTTGATGTTTATAGTAAGAAATGTTTTTGTAATTATTAGAAATGCTTAGAGCGGAGTTATTTCATATAGTAATCATTTGAAACATTGTACATCAGAAATTAGTTCTGGTAAGTTCGGTTTTGTGTGGTTATTATTTTAAGTATTAAGTGTGTTAACTATTTACTGTAAGAAGGGGCACAATGAATCATATGTTCATTTATTTGCATCACTGTACCCCATGCTGTAGGATATCTATGAAAATTATGTAGTTAATAAGTTCGGAACACAGGTTTATATCTCTTTTTATTTGTGCAGGTTCTATTATGGTTCGAAATAGAATCAGGAAAACAGAGAAAGGAATATTTTTCGAAAAGGTGTAGACCTGTTGGTTTAGTTGGGTAAGGTTTAAGCTTATGAAAAGCTGCAGATAAAAAAGTAGTAAAATATGCTACTATCTTTGGTTATGTAAGAAAATTGGTGGTGCAGAGAGAATGTGGTCTCAACATGAGTGTAGAAAAAGTTTCACAACAGATCAGGAAAATAATTTTGCTTATGTTCTGAATTTTTCAAAAATGTATTACGGCTTAACCACTAAACACAAATGGGAAAAATAAATCAAATACCATACCCTGAAAGTTGGGAACAGTATCAGTTGGCTGGGATCGATTGGTACTCAAATTTTATGAAGCGATATTCCAAATTAAGCATTCGGTATCCAAGAGCTACATCCTTCAACAAGGCAAATGTGGTTTGTTTTTTGACAATCTGGAAAGGGTTTGCAAAGCTCATACAGAATTTGTCAATGGAACAAGGGTTTTTAATTTGTATGAAACGGTATCATCTACTGTCTAGAAACCAAGGTCTTAGCGAGTAGTAATGCAAGGCCGATCCTAACCCAAGAAATCACTAGGTTTGAAAAAAGTCACTAGAAAAGTCACTACATTTGAAAGGTCACCCAGGGGGTCAGATGATAGCTGGTTCCCGTCCTCGCTAAAAGGTGGTTGTATCATAGCTAAAAATAGCCGGTTCATGTCCTCACTACAACTTGGTCGCGTCGTAGCTAAAAATAGTCCGTTCGCGTCTTAGTTAACAATTATAGTGATAGCACCATCACTAAAAATAGCTGATAAGAGTCATCATTGAAAAATAGTAGATGAATCTCTGCTATGCAAATATGTCACAAAGGAAATAACCAGATATGTGTGGTTCGTATCTGTGATAGACACACGTAACTAGAAAACTAACTAGATGTGAGGTTTAAAACAAGTGGTGTATACAAACTAGCCTTTAGACAGATGTAAGTTTCGTTGAAGGCAACAAGTCTGAAGAAAACAATATAATGAAGAACTCAATACAAAGGATTCCATTAGGAGCAATTTGTGAGGCATCTTCAAGAAGGGAAGAAATAGAATACTTAATACGCAAAATTAAACAGTTAAAACATGACTTGGAGTTATGTCAAGTGCAACGGATGTTGAAGAAAGCACGATTATACTAAGGTCTTTCTTGTCATTAACGTTTTGTTGTGAAATTGCTAACAACCTAGGCATTGATTTGTTTCATGTTACACAGGCAGAACTAAAATCAAAAGTTAAAAACTTAGGATCCCTTAGTGAAATTGGGATAGATTTCCAAATCTTCTCTTTTGATAACGAGGAGCCAGTCTGTTCATACGATTCGCATAACTGGCGCAAGATTTTTTTGGAGAATTGACCTCGAATAAATCATATGAGCTACAATCAATTAAACGTTCATCGATAGTGCTGTTATTCACATTTTCAGTTGGGGAAGAGCACTCGGTAGATGTAGCTGCCGTGGTAGAACTATCCCCATGATTACACAACACCAATTCTTTTATTTATTACCCAAACTGTTAAGTAACTAAAATTTGTAGCCATTGTTGTCGAAGTACTTATAGAATCTAAGGTTTTGTACATAGTTTATTTACAAACCGTTATACATACTTATACATTATTATTCCAAGTCTTTTGCGTTCGTGAAGGATTTACAGAAAGTGCTGCTGTTCAATACAGATAGATCCATCTTTACTGATTCGAGAACGCTTTTGAATTATAGTAGACACCGGAAGTGTCCTTCTATATATTACTGCATCGCGATTTTGATGGTAGAGGGGAGAGTGTGCTTTGAGAATTGTATCGTTAGGCTAATCTACATCTGATGATGAAGAACTGTTGCCATCAGGTGATGCTGTCCATTTTCTTATATCGTTGCTCTTGAGCGTATGCCATCCACATGTTTTACACAACGCTCACTACGCATTACACTATTTTCTTATGTTGTTACTCAAAATTCACCCTATGTTAGATTTGTGCAGATATTAACAATCCGTTTGGTTACCACACATACCTGGTTACGTACATCAGCTATTTTTAGTGATGTGCTGTCACTATAATATTTAGCTAAGACTCACACCGACTATTTTTAGCTATGACGCGACCACCTTTTAGTAAGGACATGATCCATCTATTGTTAGCTATGATACAACCACCTTTTAGCGAGGACGCGAACCAGATGTGTGTCTAGCTCAGATACGAGCCACATATATCTGGTTATTTCCTTTGTAACATAGTTGCAAACCACACATGTTTTATCACCTACTATTTTTTAAAGATGACTCGCATCGGTTTTTTTTTCTAGTGACTTTTTTCAAATTTAGTGACTTTTCTGGTGACTTTTTGGGATCAAGACAAATAGGAAAATGCACTAGCGCTGAAAGACCAACAAAGGTAACTACTTTGAGTGTAACTGGAAACACGATTCTTCTTGCAATGGTATTTCCTAGGGTACACTTTAAATCGCACATGATTAAAGATGTTTTAGCTGGTACCCTAGGTCTTGCAACACCACCTGTGTGGATGATCTCTGAACTTCTCATTGAAGTTGTGAAGCCACAGCTCTTTCAGTGCTCTTATTTGACAATTAGGAGAGTCACTTGTCATTACAAGTAATAAATCTGGCTCGAGATATAGGGTAACAATTGTAACTTTCCCACAGTGTTACACGCGGACTACAACCATTAGGCGTTGGTGTGTATAAAGCGTTCAAATCATTCTATAATATTTGGATGGTGAAACATCCTAGGAACTATTTAAATGTGCGCACAAACATAAACCTACAAACAATTTATTAACTTTAAACGAAATGCTTTAGCGCAGTCAAATGTTAGGCAATATTTGTTTATAAATGTTTAAAGAATATAAAAAAAATAATTTTTGCAAATCGGATGGTGTAGAAACGTGGTAGTGGTCTTTCTGCGCGCGGCACTAAGACAGATAGGGCCAAATCCATACACGTGAGTTAAGCCAGGGTTATTTTAATTCGAGGAATAAGAAATATTTTTCGTCAATTTTTAAAATATAAACGTAATGGACAGACGTATACACCAATTATATTCCTTAATCCCACGATTAAAATAATCCCAACTTAACTTACTTTGTCCAACCGACCTATAGCTTATCTCTCGTAAATTACAAAATCTAATATAAAAAAAACGTGCACATAAAGAGGTATTTTATTTCCTGAATTTTAATACTTTTTATCTTCGTTAGGCTTGAGATTTGGGATACGAATTCCCATATGAGTTATTGTTCATTTAATGATGATAGATGGTGTGCTATAGAAGTTTCTACATACTTTTTAAATACTCCTTGTATTTACAGTAAATATTTGAATTTATTGATGTTTGGCAAACATTTTCATAAATAATGATCATTATGTCATCAAAATGTAAATAGAAGCATTAACAAAAGAAAATGACTCAATTTTTAAGCATTATTGTATTTTTTGGATGCGAAATTTTGAAAGTACAAAGGTGATATTAACATTTTCAATACAAAACACTAATCACAGCGTGTTTTTTTTAAATACTTACTATTCGTAGCAAATTCTGCAAGAAACTAACCTTGATAAACATAAATCATTTTTTTTAGCATTCAATTAACGAATCCCCTGTGTAATTTTTATATTCAATAATGATCATTAATGTCTACTTTTTTGAGTTGAATTTTAGAAGTTAAATAGTACACAGGCACAAAAATGATGTTCAGTTATCAATCAGACCTGTAAACATGATTATCGTGTTATTACTTTTGTTAGAAAATTTTGGTAAGTACAAACAGAAAATACTAATGCACCAAATGTAATTTTAGGCCCTTCATTGACACATCCACAAAATTTAATTCAACCAAAAATTGTGGGTGGAGGTATCGCTGCAGTTGGTCAATACCCGCATCAAATTTCAATTCAAATGTATGGTCAGCATACTTGTGGTGGTTCTATAATTGACCAGACCACTATTCTCACAGCTGCTCACTGTATTGTTAATCAGTAAGAATAAAAATGATTACTTAAATGCTTATAGGCAATGTGTTTTTTGCAGACCATCTGCTTCTCTGTACACCGTAGTTGCTGGTATAAATAACGTGGGGCAAAAAGGTGATCGGTATCCAGTTGCAAAAATGGTAATACCAGGAGAGTTTGTTAGTCCCTTGCAGCACGATATTGCTATTTTAAAACTTGCCAAACCAATCGTTTATAATGCAAAAGTACAACCAATTGATCTAGAAACGAATTTTGTAGATGCTGGGGTTCCTTGTGAATTAAGTGGATGGGGTCAAATACATGCGAATAAAGACATATCGCGTGACCTAAAGAATGTCAGATACACAGTTCAATCGAACCAGGCATGTGGGAAAGCACAGCCACATCATAATCCTACTATATATTCTTCGCATATATGTACGGTTCCAATACAAGGACATGGTGCGTGCATGGGAGATTCTGGTGGGGCACTAACTGCAAATAGAAGACAGATTGGTATCGTGTCTTGGTCTCGTCCTTGTGCTATTGGATATCCCGATGTATTTACTAGGGTATCATATTACCATAACTGGATACAAGCAGCAAGGGCGTAAAAAATGTAAAATAAAGAGTATTTAAGTATTAAATGTAACAACATTTCTTGATCGACAATCTGATTCCCCACGATGCCTGCATGTGCAAATATCTATCCTAGGGTAACCGAGTGACGTCTACCTGGCATGTCCAATATTTGTACCCATTAGAGAACCACTCCTGAAGTAATCATAAAAGAGTTTAAAGCTTTCCTTATTACAAACTTCTCTTTTAAGTTCCACATGGAAGTTTTTGGATTATATATATATATATATATATATATATATATATATATATATATATATATATATATATATATATATATATATATATATATATATATATACAGGTATGGAAAACATTATTACGAGTCTGACTTATAATAAGCTAGAAAGAAACCCAATAAGCATTGTATGAGTGTGAGAGAGACATAACTTTACCGATGTTGTCAATTGTACATATTTGTATGTAGGCAGAAAATATAAATAAATAATAGATAACCACTTAGGTCTCTTTCAATCTAGCTTCAACATTTCTAACGAAACCAAAGCAATTAAGATGATGTTGATAAATCGCTTGTTCTTTGAAACTAATGCTACTCGTAAGAAGAACCAAGAAGAAACTTACGAGAGCTACAAACAAGAACATTATTATTTACATTTATAGCATAACTTAATTTTAAGGTTTAACGTTAACATTATAATTCTGATTGAAAATCAACAGAATACACTCTTTTCAAATCTCTACTTTATAAGATTTTCGAAAAGGCCTCCACCTTTCGCAAGGCAATAACCCAATCTGTGATAAAATTCAGTTCGGGTGTTTTCTAACATTTCTTAGATGATGCTGTTTAAAGAGTTTGTAGTTTTGATACGAAGTTCGTCCAAATTGTTAGCACGTTCATGCCTGTACCCATAAATTTGCTGGGATACTTACCTCCAAAAAAAACGTCGTGCGGCGCGATATCAGTTGAGCGAGAAGGATATTTAATAGCACGTTTTCCACTAATAATACGATTAGGGAGCGTAGTTTTCTAAAACTGTTGAACTCTTATTGCAATATGAGCAGGACAGCCATCTTCTTGATATCAAATGACATCAAAATTTATATTCAGTCGTTAAACAGCTGGAACTATCTGGTTTCTCAACAGTTCCAAATGTTTGTCCGCATTCAAGTTATTCATTGATAAAAAATGGACCAATTATGGAATTGCCAAAAATTCCTGCCCACACATTAACCTTTTGGGGGTATTGTGTCCGGTAAGTAATACTAATGTGTTTGTTTTCCCGAGACTAACCAACAGCGGCAGACGGATTGTGATGGCCATGTAAGTTAAAAGAACACTCGTCCATAAACAAAATCTTTCGTTTTCATTAGCCCGATTCATCATACCTTCACAAAATTCCATACGCTTTTGATGATCTTCTGGAAAAATTTGTTGTGCAGTTTGCAACTTGTAGCAACAATATTTATTCCTTTGCAAGATATTGTGAACTGTTTTTGGTTCAATATTCATTTCTTCAGAAATTTCTGTACTATTGCATGGGAAATTAGTTTCTGCTAAACTACACACTGCAATTTCTTGGAGTTCGCGCTCTTCGTTTAAGTTACGACCAGGATGCTCACCATCATTACCATCAATGCTGCTGCATTTTCTACAATTATTTAAACATCCACATCTTCCAAATTTACAAACAGTACGCATAATCGTACTTTCTGATGGAATTGGCCTGTTTCCAAAGGAAAAAGCAACCCTGTATTAGTTGTCTGTATTTTTTCTCCGGTGGAATACATAAGTATTGTGTCGGACTTGCAAAAACACTGATTCTCAATTCTGTTTGATAGTAGCAATTAAATGTGGCATTGATACTAGCCTGCTCAAAAGACGCATCTATGGCATCAGCGCTTTTAGTTTGTTGTGTATTCTATCTCACTTATATATATATATATATATATATATATATATATATAATAACCACAGATATCCTGTGCTTTCCCTCATAATTTGGTCTAGCCGTATTGACTCTACAATTTTGAGTGAGGATCATTGTGCCAAACAGCTCTTTGACAAATTCTCTGTTACTATATCTATGGTTTTGTTCTTAAGACTTTGGCATACTATTGTTGTTCCCGTTCCATTTGGTCCCATACCGAACCCAGTATATCTATAGTATGAGATTGATGACTCATCTGACTTTGTCTTATGCTATCTCATACACCCACGTATAAAGAGAAACCTATGTAATCCGTTTAAATTTCCAATTTTTTGAAAAAAGATTCGTGTCTGCCTTGTGTGTGTGTGTGTGTGTGTGTGTGTGTGTGTGTGTGTGTGTCTGTATGTGTGTGTCTGTATGTGTGTGTCTGTATGTGTGTGTGTGTGTGTGTGTGTGTGTCTGTCTGTCTGTGTGTGTGTGTGTGTGGTGTGTGTGTGTGTGGTGTGTGTGTGTGTGTGTGTGTGTGTGAGTGTGTGTGTGTGTGTGTGTGTGTGTGTGTGTGTGTGTGTGTGTGTGTGTGTGTGTGTGTGTGTGTGTGTGTGTGTGTGTGTGTGTGTGTGTGTTGTGTGTGTGTGTGTGTGTGTGTGTGTGTGTGTGTTGTGTGTGTGTGTGTGTGTGTGTGTGTGTGTGTGTGTGTGTGTGTGTGTGTGTGTGTGTGTGTGTGTGTGTGTGTGTGTGTGTGTGTGTGTGTGTGTGTGTGTGTGTGTGTGTGTGTGTGTGTGTGTGTGTGTGTGTGTTTTTGTGTGTGTGTGTGTGTGTGTGTGTGTGTGTGTGTGTGTGTGTGTGTGTGTGTGTGTGTGTGTGTGTGTGTGTGTGTGTGTGTGTGTGTGTGTGTGTGTGTGTGTGTGTGTGTGTGTGTGTGTGGTGTGTGTGTGTGTGTGTGTGTGTGTGTGTGTGTGTGTGTGTGTGTGTGTGGGGGTGTGTGTGTGTGTGTGTGTGTGGTGTGGTGTGTGTGTGTGGTGTGTGTGTGTGTGTGTGTGTGTGTGTGTGTGTGTGTGTGTGTGTGTGTGGTGTGTGGTTGTGTGTGTGTGTGTGTGTGTGTGTGTGTGTGTGTGGTGTGTGTGTGCTGTGTGTGTGTGTGTGTGTGTGTGTGTGTCGTGTGTGTGTGCGTGTGGTGCGTGCGTGTGTGTGTGTGTGTGGTGTGTGTGTGCGTGTGCATGTTGTTGTGTGTGTGTGTGTGTATTGTGTGTGTGTGTGTGCGTGGTGTGTGTGTGTGTGTGCTGTCGTGTCGTGTCGTCACGTCGTGCGTGGTGCTGCGTGGTGCTGCGTGCGTCACGTGCATGTTTGCTGTCTGCCTGTTGTGTGCTGTCTGTGATGTGTATGTCGTGTCTGCTGCTGTGTGTCGTGCCTGTGATGTGCGTTGTACGTGCCGCGTCCGTGCGTCGCGTGCCTCGTGCGTCATGTCGTGCCTGCGTTGTCGTCGTCGCTGTCGTCCGTCCGTCCGTCTGCGTGGTCTGTGTGTCTGTGTGTGTCTGTGCTGCGTGTGTCTGACTGTCTGTGTGTTGTTGGTGCGTGCGTGCGTGCGTTGTGCATAGTGCGTCTGTCTGCCTGCGTCGTCTGTCTGTCTATTGCTGCTGTCTGACGTCTCGTCTCGTGAGTGTGCGTGCGTCCGCCTGTCGTATCGTTCTGTCTCTGCTGACTGTCTGTTGTATGTCTGTTGTATCGTCGTCGTCCGCCGCCACGTCCGCGTCCGTCTGATCCGTCCTCGCCTGTCCTCGTTCGTCTGTCGCCCGTCTGTCCGTGCATGTCTGTCGCTCTGTTGTCCGTCCTGTCCGCCTGTCCGTCTATCTGCTTCGTCGTCTGCCCTGTCCTGTCCGTTTGTATGTCTGCCTGTACGTCCGCCCGTCGTCCGCCCGCCCCACCGTCCGCCCGTCCGTCTGACGTCCTGCCTGTCTGTATGTCTGTCTGTCTGTCTGCATGTCTGTCGCTCTGTCTGTCTGTCTGTCGTCTGTCTGTCTATCTGCATGCTTGTCTATCTGTCTGTCTGCTTGAATGTGTGTCTGTTTGTCTGTCCGTCCGTCCGTCGGTCGGTCTGTCTGTCTGCATGACTGTCTGCTTGTATGTATGTTTATCTGTCTGTCCGTCCGACCGCCCGTCCGTCCGTCCGTCTGTCGTCTGTCGTCTGTCGACTGTCGTCTGTCGTCTGTCGTGTGTGTATGGGCGTGTGTATGCGTATATATGTGTGTGTGTGTGTGTGCGAGCGTGCGTATGAGCGTGCGTGTATGTGGGTGTGTGAAATTTGGTACAAATATTCTTTGCCATAAAGTCTAGGTCAAGTTCGTTCATGAGAAATATCCAAACAGTGGCGGTGCATTTTTAGAGGCTAAGAAAACCAAAAAAAATTATTACTTCAAATGTTAAAAGGTTACAAAATTAAACTAATGCTTTTTTATACCATTTCAAAGTAAAATAAATAATAAACTTAGCACCACCATTTTTAGGGTGCAAAATTGTGCACCTCCTAAGCAGGGCTCTTTTAGCCGTATTAAAAGCCTTTTTGGACCACACTCTGTGGTTTCTGATTGGTTCTTAAACCCCGCCCAGCCTCCAGACTGTGCTCACATTGGAAACCTAAGGTTCTCCTGATTAGTTGGTTTTGTTTGTGTCGCCATCTGGTGGTGTATTACTAGGGCTAATGAATGTTTTCTGTAATAGACGTAAATCGTGGCTCCACCTAGTGGTATATTTTTTAAAGTACTTGTAAGTTCCTGTAATCGTTACGGCGGGAAATTCGAAACAGTATTCTAATAAGGGGACTCATACTAACTGTAAAGACAGCTGTAGGACTTCTGAAATTGTATTTCAATAAGGAGGCCTCATACCATCTCATAAGAGAGAGATAGGAACTTGTGTTGGGGTCTTCGCCACCTTTGTCGCGGCCCTATTGGCGGGAAATTTGAAATAATATTCTAATAATTTTCTGTAACGGGGGTTGATCGTGGTTCCACCTAGCGTGTATTTTTAAAAGCACATGCAGGTCTCTTTAATCGTTATGGTGGGAAATTTGAAATGGTATTCTAATAAGGAGGCCGTCGTACTAACTCATAAGACAGCTGTATAACTTCTGAAGTTGTATTCTAATAAGGGAGCCTCATACTACCCATAAGGCAGGTACAGGGACTTGTGTTAGGGTCTTTGCCCCCTTTCTCACGGTCCCCTTGGCGGGAAATTTGAAATAGTATTTTAATAAGGGGGCCCTCATACTATATCATAAGGCAGCTGTACCACTCTTGAAATTGTATTATAAGGGTGCCTCATACTATCTCGTAAGACAGCTACAGGAATGTGTTAGGTTCTTCGCCCCTTTGTCGCGGCCCCCTTGTCGGGAAATTTGAAATAGTATTTTAATAAGGGAGCTCTCATACTATATGACAAGACAGGTGTAGGTTTTCGGAACTTGTTCTCAAGTCTTCGCCAATTGTCTGGCCCCCTGATTGTGACGCCATCTACTGGTTTATTTTTAAAACTAATTAATGTTTTGTGCAATAGGGATTGATCATGACTCCATCTAGTAGTACATTTTAAAAAGTATATTTAACTGTTATATTTAACGTTAGGACTCCTAAACTTGTCACTGCAGCACCTCCCTTGCTTGTGTATAGATTTTTGTAATGGTTATGAGGCACAAAGTTTAAAATAGCATTCTAATACTAAGGCCTCCATACCAACTCACAAGACAACATTAGACCTCCAAACATTATCCCGGAGTCATACTTACATTACACAACCACAATTGATATATCGGAAATAAAAAGACAAAAGGTTTTAATAGTTTCTATATGTGAATCATAAAGTTTAAATTCACAAATACGTACCGAAATAATGCTATTATTTAAAAAAAAGCGTAACAATCATACCTTTATCTAATTAACTAAACACACAAATGGGTTGATATCGCGCCTATGGAATGACAGCTGACACTATTACAGAGTTGGTCTATGGCGTCAACCTATAAGGCTAATAATACATTAAAATCTTTAATAGTATTTTTTGCGAACAATGTCCAAGTAAAAAATATATATTAAAAATAATAGGCATACCTTAAAACGTATTTTCTTTCCAATATTCTAATAACAAGTATATCTTGGACAATTGGATATTGAAGTATTCATATCGTGTATAGACGCATAGAAGACTACTTTTAAAACAAACAAATAATTAGGACCCTATTAGTATTCCCGGAAAGACACACACACACAAACACACGCACGCACCCACACACGCACACGCACACGCACATGCACACGCACACGCACACGCACACGCAAACGCACACGCACTCGCACACGCACACCCACACCCACACCCACACCCACACCCACACCCACACCCACACCCACACACACCCACACCCACACCCACACCCACACCCACGCACACACACACACTCACACACACACACATGGTTATTTTAGAAGACATTTAAAAGAAAACAATAGACTAAACTTGATATTAAAAAAGATGAGAAAGATAAAAATATACTATACCGCTGATTTTTAAATATGCTGTTAAATTCTGTTTAATAGTAAAATACACTTAGTGGCAGTTAAGTTAATTAGTTTTGATATTTACAAAACGTAAATGCACGATTTCGTAATTAAATGTAAACAAAAATTCCATACATGTTTCACGTACAAGTGTCATCACGAAAGTATTCATTACATAACACAACAGGTCTCTGTAAATACGCCAGACAAGTAAGAACAACTGTGAAGTCTCATTTAATGGAATATTGTTTAAATTATAAACTAACAGACAGCTGAAAATACATCAAACAAAGCTGAGTCTCATGTAATGGAATATTTTTAAAAACTGAAGGAAATTTCATGCATTGTAATGGATGAAATTTTTTAAACGAGCCTTTACTATTTGTTGTTGTGAGATTTCAAATAGGAAATATCAGGGCATTAGCAACCCAATTAGTTAGTTAAAAGTGTGATGTAAGTGAATAAATGCATTGTGTAAGGTGTATAATTAAAATATTTTACATAGACGATCGGAAACACCTCTGTCAAAAAGGGCTTTAGGTTTATAAACAATTTTGAATGTCCCAAGTCGTTATTGAAAATGGAAAAAGTGTGTGGGGACAAATAAGCAAGCCGGCTTTTATTTCTAATTTTGATAATGCACCGGCAATTTGAAACTAACACAGATTACATGTTTTATTTTAACGAATGTTCATCATTATCATTTCACGACCATAATAATAATATCGCGGAAATTAAAGTGTAGTTCCATTTGCAAGTTTTGCATACTGTAATAAACATATTTTTCAGTTAAATTAGTAAAAATGCCTATACAACCAAACTTGAAATTCGGTTTCTATATTATTTTACATACAAGGTCTGTCTTATCAGAAACATATCTCAGTCAAAAAAGGGCCTTAGATTTATAAACAAGTTAAGTGTGCCGTCCAATTATTAAGATACTATTTCGAATTTCAAGTTTTTACCGATAAGGGGCCCTCACACTACATCATAAGACAATTTTACATGCAAGGTCTCTCTTATAAGAAATACCTCTATCAAAAAAGGTCTTACATTTATAAACAACTTTAGGAGGGTAAGGGATTAAAATAAAAAACCATCACTTACCTCGTATTGGAAGAGCGCCTTGACAGGGGAAACATGGTTTTTGCTGCTTATACTCACGGCTCATTCACTTTCTGCCTTTTGTTTATAAATGGATAACATAAAGTACTTAACGATTTCCAACAGTCATTAATATAAGGTAATTATTTTCTGGTTTTCTTAGTTATGCAAACTTTTACTATTCAAATACCTTTATAGGGGTTTTTGTCAAACACGTTACTTGTGCGTGACAAGAAATTCCTCTAATTACATAGTAATAATTTTTCAGTAAATTTGTTTGTTTGTGATACCATCTAGTAGCGTACTTTTAAGTTAACGATTTTTTTCTTTAATAGAAATTGGTCGTATCTCCATCTAGTAGCATATTTTTTTAAAAGTAGATTTAACTGCCTGGGTGGGTATTTTGAAATATCACGGGAACCGCATACTATCTCATAAAACATCGTCAATCTAATCGATTAATCAATCAAATCAATCATACGAACAGTTTTATGTTAGGTCAATATATGTGCAATGTTAGGTTAGATTAATACACGCGAAATTTTAAGTTAGCTCAATACACGTACAATGTTAGGTTAGATTAAAAACTAATTATTCCTGAAGGTTATAATCCCTTCATAACCGTCACGATATAAGAGATTCGTTCAGTAACATTTCTCTCACCTATCATCATTACCATTTTCAAACTACCATTAAGGCAGTCCCAAACGACGAATACCCCCCTGTAAAAGAATAAAATCGTTCCCGTATAAAAATATTTAAAACGCCCACTAACCAATCTCGGTTCCAGCATCAAATTTCCCTTTTCAAAATAAAACCACCATCACGTCAGTCGTCTATCCCAAAAACGGATGCAGAATATACCCGAAAGAAAGAAATTTCAGTTAATTACTAAAAACTAATTAGAACAACATCGTGTTAAGTAAATGTTATCAAGATACATTAAAATTTTATTAGAGTATTTAAATTCTTACAGACCTATACGTTTCCAGGTAGAGAGCGTCTACCCCAATGCCGTTACCTCTTTGAAAATATTTCAACAAGCAATAAAATGTTATCGTGCATTTCTTAACGGTAACACTTGTACACTTCTATGCACTACCAAACAGGAACGTAATCAACATTACATGATTTTTATTTATTTACTTTATTGTATTTGGAGTTATTTTATCCTCGTGTAGACAGCCACCAGAAGTGCCACAGACATGAAGAGTCCGTTTAATGTATTAATTCATTTATTCATTAGTTTGCAATTAGAGTAAAAGGAATCTGTTTTTGTTTTAGTTAGAGTATATATTTTTTATTTGTTATTACCGTAGCATACGTTTTTATATTTAGTCTTATAAAAAAACAGGACAATATATGTATAAAACATTTTTCTGTTTATTGGCCAAAATAAAACCCCAAGTAGCAATCGATCAGCCCTGTCTGAAAGAACTCACGCTCACCCATCGATTTCGAGCTCTAGCCACGGTAAAGCATTATAAATGTAAACGTAGTCCATTAGGATCCTACAAAACCTAGGCACATAGGACCAGTTGCACAACGGTTAGTTAAGCTAGGAATACTCAAATGCGAAGATTCAGATTTATTATCGACTAATTTTCGATGGATTAACGTAATTGACTGACCTATACAACAATTACATTTCTTAATCTCGCGATTAACATAATCTTAGCTTAACCAAGTATTTGCAACCGACCTATGGCTTGTCACCAGAAAGAACTGTATTTTTAAGTTACAAAAGGCTACCTAATATCATAAAAACGTGCACATAAAGGACTATTTTTTTCTGAACTTTAATACTCTTGTCTCTTCGTTACGCTTGAAATTGGGATACGGGTTCCGGTGTTGTACAAATCCTAAGTTCTATAAGTATACTTCTACACCCAAGGCTACAAATTTTAGCTACTTATGTTTGGATAATAAATAGAAGATGTTGTGCCTTATGCTCAGTCGTAGATTAAAGTGAGTCAGGTTCATAAAATTATCGATTTGCCTTATTAACCAAAAAATATTTACATGTACCTAGATATGTTCGCTTTAAAATCGGAGTTGCTTTTTTCTGTAACTATTTGTTAAATACTCGGACACTAACTTGTTTTTAAATATGGAATAAACAAGTAAACCATTATACAATAAAGTTGAATTGAAATTATCAGTAATTAATGGAATCAGAATACCTTATTTTTGGACACACTGTAGATAGCGAAATGGCTGCATGCTCGGTCAGCGTTTTAGAAAGTGTTGCGTAATATTACTTGAGGATTGCTATAAATCTGGATTTGTATGCTTTATAACTCCCAAATGAATAAATCTCACTCTTGATCAATCGTACTAATACTATTAATAATAATATTAACGGTAAAATAATTAATTGCGTAGATGTGTATAAACGTGAAAGTAAAAGTATAGGTGAAGTAAATAAAAAATAAAAGTGCCATACAAATTATATAGCACTTTTCTTTTTATAATAACAAAGCAATAAGGGATGCTACATCCGCCTTCTTAACTCAACTAAAAACGACGCCAACGTGGTCTAATGTGAAAGAACATGTCTAGATTGAATGTGCAGACAAAATGCGTACGAGTTCTAAATAAAATAATTAAATGCATGTTTTTGTGCAACTAGATACGCGACACACGCTGCACGAAATCCACATTAAGTTGCCTGCATAGAGGTGAATTATTAACAACACGTTCGAAGTTTGTTACAATATGAATTATTGTTCATTTAATAACGGTAATGTGGTGCAGAAATTTTTTCCACATAAATATAAGCGAAAGTGGCTCTTTGTGACGGTAATATAAACTATATGAATCACTTCAAAGAGTATAGGTGAGTCATAATGGCTGCCATTGCTGCTTTAGTAAGTGTATGTTTGTTAGAGTTTATAGTAAGAAATTTTTTTGTAATTACTAGAAATGCTTAGAGCGGAGTTATTTTATATAGTAATCATTTGAAACATTGTACATCAAAAATTAGTTCTGGTAAGTTCGGTATTGTGTGTTTATTATTTCAAGTATTAAGTGTGTTAACTATTTATTGTAAGAAGGGGCACAATGAAACATATGTTCATTTCTTTGCATCACTGTACCCCATGCTGTAGGATATATATGAAAATTATTTAGTTAATAAGTTTGGATCACAGGTTTATATCTCTTTTTATTTGTGCAGGTTCTATTATGGTTCGAAATAGATTCAGGAAATCAGAGAAAGGAATATTTTTCGAAAGGGCGTAGACCTGTTGGTTTAGTTGAGTAAGGTTTAAGCTTATGAAAAGCTGCAGATAAAAAAGTAGTAAAATTTGCTACTATCTTTGGTTATCTAAGAAAATTGCTGGTGCAGAGAGAATACGGTCTCAACATGACTGTAGAAAAAGTTTCACAACAGATCAGGAAAATAATTTAGCTTATGTTCTGAATTTTTCAAAAATGTATTGTGGCTTTACCACTAAACACTGTAGACGTCTAGCTATTAAAATGGGAAAAATAAATCAAATACCATACCCTGAAAGTTGGGAACAGTATCAGTTGGCTGGGATCGATTGGCACTCAAATTTTCTGAAGCGATATTCCACATTAAACAATCGGTATCCAAGAGCTACATCCTTCAACAATGCAAATGTTGGTTTGTTTTTTGACAATCTGGAAAGGGTTTGCAAAGCTCATACAGAATTTATCGATGGAACAAGGGTTTTTAATTTGAATAAAACGGCATCATCTACTGTCCAGAAACCAAGGTCTGAGCGAGTAGTAATACAAGGCCGATCCTAACCCAAGAAGTCACTAGATTTGAAAAAAGTCACTACATTTGAAAGGTCACCTAGGGGGTCAGATGATAGCTGGCTCGCGTCCTCGCTAAAAGGTGGTTGTATCATAGCTAAAAATAGCTGGTTCATGTTCTCACTGCAACCTGGTCGCGTCGTAGCTAAAAATATTCCGTTCGCGTCTTAGCTAAGAATTATAGTGACAGCACCATCATTAAAAATAGCTGATATGAGTCATCATTAAAAAATAGTAGATGACCAAACATGGTGGGTTTGAATCTCTGCTATTCAAATATGTCACAAAGGAAATTCCCAGATATGTGTGGTTCGTATCTGTGATAGACACACGTAACTAGAAAAGTAACTAGATGTGAAGTTTAAAACAAGTGGTGTACATAAACTAGCCTTTAGACAGATGTAAGTTTCATTGAAGGCAATAATTCTGCAGAAAACAATATAATAATGAATGAATGCTCCATCAGGAGCAATTTGTATGGCATCTTCAAGAATGGAAGAAATAGAATACTTAATACGCAAAATTAAACAGTTAAAACCTGACTTGGAGTTATATCAAGTGCAGCGGGTGTTGAAGGAAGCACGATTATACTAAGGTCTTTCTTGTCATTAATGTTTTGTTGTGAAATTGCTAACAACCTAGGCATTGATTTGTTTCATGTTAGACTGGCAGAACTAAAATCAAAAGTTAAAAACTTAGGATCCCTTAGTAAAATTGGGATAGATCTCCTAATCTTCTCTTTTGATAACGAGGAGACCGTCTGTTCATACGATTAGCATAACTGGCGCATGATTTTTTTGGAGAATTGACCTCGAATAAATCATATGAGCTACAATCAATTAAACGTTCATCGGTAGTGCTGTTATTCACATTTTCAGTTGGGGAAGAGCACTCGGTAGATGTAGCTGCCGTGCTAGAACTATCCCCATGATTACACAACACCAATTCTTCTATTTATTACCCAAACTGATAAGTAGCTAAAATTTGTAGCCATGGTTGTCGAAGTACTTATTGAATCTAAGGTTTTGTCCTTCTGAATATTACTGCATCACGATTTTGATAGGAGAGGGGAGAGAGTGCTTTGAGAATTGTATCGTTAGGCTAATCTACATCTGATGATGAAGAACTGTTGCCATCAGGTGATGCTGTCCATTTTCTTATATCGTTGCTCTTGAGCGTATGCCATCCACATGTTTTACACATCACTCACTACGCATTACACTATTTTCTTATGTTGTTACTCAAAATTCCCCCTATGTTAGATTTGTACAGATATTAACAATCCGTTTGGTTACCACACATATCTGGTTTCGTACATCAGCTATTTTTAGTGATGATGCTGTCACTATAATTTTTAGCTAAGACTTAAACCGACTATTTTTAGCTATGACGCGACCACCTTTTAGTAAGCACATGATCCATCTATTTTTAGCTATGATACAACCACCTTTTAGCGAGGACGTGAACCAGATGTTTGTTTTGCTCAGATACGAACCACATATATCTGGTTATCTCCTATGTGTGCAAACCACACATGTTTTATCACCTACTATTTTTTAATGATGACTCGCACCGGTTTTTTTGTGACTTCTTTCAAATTTAGTGACTTTTTGGGTTAGGAGCGGCCTTATATTATTACTGTAGCGAAAAGGGATCAAGACAAATAGGAAAATGCACTAGCGCTGAAAGAGCAACAAAGGTAACTACTTTGAGTGTAACTCGAAACACGATTCTTCTTGCAATGGTATTTCCTAGCGTAAATTTTAAACCGCACGTGATTAAAGATGTTTTAGCTGGTACCCTAGGTCTTGCAACACCACCTGTGTGGATGATCTCTGAACTTCTCATTGAAGTCGTGAAGCCACAGCTCTTTCAGTGCCCTTATTTGACAATTAGGAGAGTCACTTGTCATTACAAGTAATAAATCTGACTCGAGATATAGGGTAACAATTGTAACTTTCCCACAATGTTACACGCGGACTACAACCATTAGACGTTGGTGTGTATAAAGCGTTCAAATCATTCTATAATATTTGGATGGTGAAACATCCTAGGAACATTGTGGCATTGTGTGGCATAGCTTGAATTGTTAAGCTTGCCTACGAAAGAGGATTAACACCATCAATTATTATATCAGGTTGTAGAAAGACAGGAGTTTATCCATTAGGTCGATGAGTTTTAATAGATGAAGACTCCCTTGACACTTATGTGACTAAAAAAGATGCAAATAATCAACCAAATTCTTCAAGAATATACTTACTTCCTTCCATAAAAATTAATACAAATCCAAACAATCAAGCTCCTGAAGCTACTCTCATTTCTCAAATTTCAGAACAAGACCGTGTATATCAGTCTCCTCAGCATGAATCCCCTGCATTGATTTGACAGCAGGTGAAGATGCTAATAAGAGAACACATAAACGCCAGGAAGACTTCAGAGGATTCCCAAAATCTGCAGCTCGAAATCGCAAAGTAAAAGCATAATTGCTACTAGCACGGCAGAGAATAATACTCTAGTTGAGTGTTAGAAAACACACTGTATATAATTTGACCTTTAGTCTAGTTAGTTTTTATCAGAAGGTGACATTATGATATTGTATAACTTACAAAAGAAAATAAAAGCTTATTTTTTTAAGTAGTCTTGCCTCTTTGTGTATTTTGTAAAAGATCGCACCCTTCCGGCTAGTGTCACGAGGTACTAACGTTTACTTTTGCGCTAATACAATTGAAGGTGCCGCTATTTGTGTGCAACGTTTGGTCATATTGCACAAAGGTTTTGTTTAAGGAAATTATGTGTCCCAAAACCGACATCGACTCAAATTTGAGAGAAGAAACGTCAAAAATTAGTGAGCAGAATTTAATTAATAACACCTATCCTGAGGTTTTCTTCAAATCATGGTTGTAAAGTTAAAAGGAGAAAAGTACTCATGCTCTTTTCGACACTGGTTCCCACAAGTCGTGTATTACAGAATGTTAGTTAAGAAAATGGGATAAACACCGATTTGAAAAGAGCATCTGGTACATTCACATTTTGGAGAAACCCAACCCAAAGTGAAAATCATATTTTCCGTAAAGCTTGTCCTTACAGTATAACTAAGGGGAATTGTTGCAGTTTTGAAGTCAAGGACCAATCATCGATGTGCAGCCACGTGAGCTCTGTAAGAAGAGCGCCATTCTTAGATGAGCTAGGAAAATGAGGGATAGAAATAACTGATGCTGCTGAAGGATCCATTGATGTTTTAGTACGAATAGATGTAGCCGGCAAAGTATTTGGTGGGCGCAAACATAAGTTAGATCGTGGGCTAGTATCGGCCCATACATTACTGAGCTGGACACTCATAAGCAAATTGAAGCAATCTAGTCAACATTTCCTTATAATTTGATTATTTTCTAAAGATGTTGCCATATCTGACTTATAGACTCGGTATTCAAGATTCTGGAAGAATAAAATCGTAAAAAGGACAAGAAAAACTAGTTATGAAACATTTTGTATCAACTGTTATACAAGGTGATGACAAAGCATATGGTTTATTTTGTAAACAACTTAACATCACACGAAATTGGGAAAAGACAATTTTTATAATGTGTATAATTAAGATTTCATAACTGGTTAGCTGAAGGAGTTGTGAAATATCTTCCAGTTTTCGATGATTCGTCTAGAATCTCTGCATCAATGCTTAGAAATGGGAGTTAACCTTATTGAATTGATTCTATGATTTTAGGATTTTACACGGAGAAGATTGGATCAAAAGCTGATATAAGGAAAGCGTTCCTTCAAATTAATCTACAGGAAGACGACAGGATTTTTTAAAAAATTTTTGGTACGACAAAGACAACAGCTTGAAGACTTAGATATGCGCGAGTAATATTTGGAGTGACCTGCAACCTATTTTTACCAGCAGCAGTTTTGGAACGATCATTCCCAGTAGTAACCTTAAGAGAGAAGACCATTAGAAACCATTTATGTGGAATCGGGCTGACGGAATAAAACGTTTCTCTAAACCTCAAGGCTGTTACCATGTACCTGGCTTTTTGAATTCAACAGATCCACCATCACGAGGTTGTTCTACAAAACAATTTTCTGAAGAGAGGTGATGAGAGGGACCTAAATGGCTAAACGATTCATATTCAGAATGGCCGAGTCAGCCTTTTGATTGAAATGATGAAGAAATTGATAAAAAACAAATAAAATGGTTGTTTCTTCCTTATCTGTGGCTAAAGATAATATATGGAAGTATAAATATTTGTCAAAATTTAGCAGGATTGTCAATAAGGTTGCATGCATGAATCAATTTATAAATAGCTGCAAAAAAACGAAACGCTTAAAACTGACCTTAATTGGATTAGAAGTAGCGAAAAATTAATTATTCATTATATTCAAGTGGAATAGAGTTGGAGCAAGATCCCAAACTTTCATCATTGTGCCACTTTTCTTATGACGAAAGACTAACTAGATTATCTACTAAGATATCAGACAGAGCTGACACAGGAAATTTCCATAAGCCTCATGTTTTGCCTGCAAACTGCGAAGCTGTGAAACCTTTGATTTTTGGATTAATATGTTTAGAACAACCACACTGGATTACAAGGTTTGATGAGTATTCTTAGGAAAAATTATTGAATTCTGATTTGTTAAATCAGTTGTTGATGGATGCACGAATTGGAAAAGATTTAAGCGTAAACTGATCGAAACGCCTGTCATTAGTCTGCCAGAAAACACAGCTGTGGCGCTGCAGTTTTTGAGGTTGTAGTTTTAGCTGACCTTTTGTACCTCAATTCAAATGAGAAAGTGTGGATAGTACTATACACTTGTGCTATCCATCGTGCTGTTCATTTTTAATTAACATCATCACTGTCAAACAATGAATTTTTACAGACGTTATGATTTATCGCTTGCAGACGTTGACCTTAAACAATTTATTTTGATTGTGCAAAGATTTTCACTAGCTGTGCAAACGCTCCGAAAGACATAAATTGGTCAGAGGCACTCGAAAATGTGTTACAGTGCATACAATACACTGGAAACGGAACCCTCAAACTGATGCATGTAGGGAGGTTGGTGGGAGCGCCTCATATGACTGATGGAAAACTTGTTGAGTAAAACTAGTTGGGAAAACAAATCTTAGTTTTGAGAAATTACAAACAGTGGTTTGTAATTGTGAAGCAGTTGTAAACACCCGCCCATTTATACGTCTGAAGACGCGAATGGTTATATTGTTCTTACGCCAGAAACGTTTTTACAAACATCAAAGAAGTTGTAGTGACTGATCTTGATTTAGTTGTAGCTCAAAACTTGAAACAGCGGCATAGATAACGTTCAAAACTATGAGAAGATTTGAATAAGAAGTTTCAATGTAAATATTTACGCCAACTCACCCTTTTAACAAAAAAAAAATTTTACTGAGGTAAATAAAGGAGGAGATGAGGTCTTGATATCGGATTTGAATAACAGGAAATTTGAATGAGTCGTATAGTATGAATTATTCCTAAGTTGAAGACTACCACGGGTAAATTTCTGAGGCCAGTTCAACTATCTCTTTAGTGGAAAAGGAAAAATTAGAAAATTTAGTAATATGCTCATTGTGAAATAATATTTTTCAGATCCAAGATAAAGAAGATCAGGTATCAAAGAAGACATTTAGAGGATCTGTAGTTCAAACAAGATCTGGGAGACAAATAAATGTGCCAGAAATATATGGTATTTGATTATATCATTATTTATGAATTCAAGAATGACACAACAAGATGTATCCAATTTGATTTTTACTCTAGTTGGTTTTTGTGAAAGGAAGGTGACTTATTATAATTGTTTGGCCTGTGAAAGAAAATGAAACTTTAGAGATTTTGCTCTTGTTGAGTATAAGGTTCCTAGTAAACAAAATAATTTACACATGTGATTTGAAGCTCAAACCGATTTCATTATGTAAGAGAACTATAGGACTTGTGGTTTTATTTTACCCAACGCTTATCATTATCACTAGACAACCATAATAATAATAATATCACCCAAACTAGCGTGTAACACTATTGTTGAGTGAAAAAAATACGTTTTGCAGTTAAATTAGTAAAAACACATATACAACAAGAAATATAAACTTGAAATCAGTCCTCTAACAATTAAATAAAGTAAACAAAATAAGGTGTAATTCATTTTCGGCGTCTTGTTTATAACTGAATAATATAAACTACTTAGAGGTCACCAGCAATCATTAATATAAGGTAATTATTTTCTGGATTTCCTCCAGTTATGCAACCACAATAAAAACCTTTCACTATTCAGCATATCTAATGCGTTTGTAAAAACCCTAATTCGCTAGTTACTTCAATGTTAGACTGTCCTTGAAAATGGAAATATGATGTTCACATTCTTTGCACGTGACAAAAATTCCTCTAATTAGATTACACTTACTTTTACAAGCAGACTTGTTTGTTTGTGACGGCATCAGATGGTGTATTTTTAAACCAGCGCATGTTCTCTACAATGGAACTTGATCGCGGCTCTACGTAGTAGTATATTTTTGAAAGCTCTCGTTTCTCCCGTCTCTTTCGCTCTCGGGTCTCTCGCCTCTCTCTAGTCCCTCAAAATCAGCTTCGGATGATTTGATTAATTTCTGGCGTTTGACAAGGAGGCGAAGTCCGAGAACAAGTTCAGGCGTTCTATACCTGTCTTGCAAGTTAGCGTTAGGTCCCCTTATTAGAACACTATTTCAAATTTCCCGCCACGGGGCGAAGACCTGGCAAGGGACGACGACCGTAGGACAAGTTACGGAGTCCTGCAACTGTTTTATGAGTAGTATGAGGGCCCCTTACTAGCATATAATTTCAGATTTTCCGCCAAAATAAAAATGGCCTCTAAGATGGCCGACAAAACAAGTTAACCTAAAAAATTTAATTATGACTCATAATTAAAAACAAATTGACTGCGTAATTTTGGGGGTAAAGACCCGAGAGCAAGTTCCTGTGTCCTATACCTTCTTATGAAGTAGCACGAGGGCCCACTTATTAGAATACACTTTCAAATTTCCCGCCAAAACAAAATGGCTTACAAAATTTAAGTATGACTCATAATTAAAGACTGATTGATTTACTTAATTGATTCGATTAATTAATTTGCTTCATTTGATCGAGATTGATTGATTTGGTTTGATATGCTTTGAAATTGGAAGTGAAGGTCAACGTGTTCACCTTTACGTAATAACTGGGTTTTCCTCAGGCACGGTAGGGGTGTTTGAATAGTAAAAATTTGTATTTGGTGATTACATAACTGGAGAAACCCAGAAAATAATTACCTTATGTTAATGATTGGGAAAAAACCGATAAGTAGTTTGTTTCCATTTTACTTGCGAAATTAAAACCTGCTTATGTATTTGTTTGATTGATTGATTAATTGATTTGGGCCACTACTTTTAATTATGACTCATAATTAATAATAGAATGGCCGCGGAATTTGATTATGACTCGCAGTTAAGACAAAAGGACTGTGATAGGAATTTGCTTATGTCTCATAATTAAATGTGAACCGTAACAGCGGCGAAGAACGTTTTATACCTGTTTTGAAAATTAGTGTTAGTACCCTTATTGGAATAGAATGTGATCCGTAACAGGGGGCGAAAATATCTTGGTTTTTGAAGGCGGAAGGCCAGCGTATACACCAATTTAACGAGCGACTGAAGAGTAGGGATGTGTCAATACGTTCTTTAGGACTAACAGGCAAAATAACCGATTTAATATTCAATTAGGAGCTGTTTTATGATTACTATGTGATGCTGAGATTGACATGCTACACAAGATGTAATCTTAAAAACAGTATTATAATAAATTATTACAAACCCTTTGTAAAGAACCAGCGTCCTTTACGTATGCTTTTTAGAATAAATTATTTGCGGACCATCCTATATCTAAACCTTTAAAAGTTTACGCGATATTGCACAACAAATAATTCATTAATCACCGCTGACGTGTATTTCTAAAAACCAGTAAGTTTTTGCAGTCAGAACCAATCAAATAACGGCATCTCCCGCACGGTAGCCGCAAAGCCGCCCACAGATGCACCTTTATAAACTCGCGACGAGCGAGAATTGAAGATGAATCGAAGTAGATTCAAGTCAAGCCGATAACCTAGCCGCCGCACCGATTGCTTCGTGTAAGCGCCTACCTGCAGATCTCTCCGGGGATCATAGACCGTCGCGCCATTCAAAATATCCAGTAGCCGCCGTACCGATTGCTTCGTGTAAGCACCGACCTGTTGATTGCCGCCGAGGAGTCCATCGCAACCGTGTGATAACGCGCACCACTTCGCGCCGGGCAACCTAACGTTTGTACTGCAATCAAACGACACGTAAGTTGTTTAATTATACAATCTAACCAGACCTAGTAACACACTATCACACGTAAATAACGCCGGGCTGAGTCTCCAGGAGTTATAACCTTACACTAACGCCAAGAGTATCACGCAGGGTAGATCCCGACGTCACTCGCAAACACACAGTACACTAACACCAAGTGTGCCACGAATGGGTAACCCCCACGTCGCTCGCAAACACTTGAGGGTGAAGATTAGTTATAGGGCTGTAAAGACCTACGACCTTTTGTTCTTAGTTTACCGGGTTAGACGGGCTATTGCCTACGTCTCCTGATTATCACTAAGACCCCGCTTAATACACCTACATACAATACATACAGACAAACACAATAACCACCCACAGTGTCTTTAATCGCAGGAGAGTATACACGAAACCTGTTGCATAAATTTGTATTCAGAATAAAACAGCGCGAAACACCTAGTGTAAAAGCATTTGTAAATAAGTTAGGAAAATCCGTCGGAGAGTAAAACATTAGATAGTACGTAAGTTATCCCATATTTACCGGTGTTAAATAATATAACTACGACCTGGTGTATATTACGATTTACCGTAGTAAATTCATTTTTTTAATATCCAGAATTTCGTTCTAATAAATTGTATATAATTAGATTTAGTATAGAAGTCCGTAATTAATCCAGTTAGATAAATAAATAAATAAATCAAACCGGTTATAATTAAATAAAGACAGTCCAGAGATCTTGCATTTGCATACGCGGATCTCGCGCGTGTATTGTTTCCTGGGAGCGCAACATACCAGCTTCAGCGCTCCAGAGTTACTGAAGAATAATAATTATGCCATGCGCATAAGCCGAGAACGATATTGATTTTCTCCTTCCCCGAAACGATTCGAGTTCGTTGCACTGGCGCCGTTGAACAAAACTATATTGAAGCAACCGTACCAGCTTCTGTAAATACAGGACCGTAATATAAATATTACGTACTAGGTAAGGAGTAAGTTAAAATAATACATATATTTATATTTCCAGAAACGATTACGTACCTAGAAAGCAACCCCCCCCCCCAGGAGAGCGAGTAAGGAGCCGGAAAGAATAAATACATTTGTTAATCAATTATTTATTTATTGTAAAATTAGTTAATATACGTTTTAAAACGCTTTAAGAGATTTATTTAAGGTGACATTGTTAAGCCTATCAAGTAATTAATACGAACCACACCCCGTTTATAATAAATTATAAACACGACTGAGCAAATCCGAGGCAAAATAAAACCGCGTTGGGTTACAAAACCAGAAGGCGCGGAAATTACAAATAATAAATTATAGAAAGAGCGCGGAGCTTAATACACCTTTATAGAACACGATTTCAGATCATCATCTTGGATTTGTTTCTATATTACTCCCTACAAAAACAAAATAGCCGAGGACTTTGATTATGACATCGTAATTAAAAACAAGATGTTCACGGAGTTTAATTACGACTCATAATTAAAACCAAAATGGTGGAGAAATTTGATTATGACTCATAATTAAAAACAAAATGTGGGAGGAATTTGATTAAAACTCATAATTAAAATGATTGGACTTTGACAAAAAGGCTCTTAATACAGCCAAAAGGGCCTTAATTAGGGCTGGAAATGCCATAAAAGTGTTGAAAATCGCCCCCGAAAAGAAGACGACCCCATCCGCACCCTCTATCCTCAAGTGCCCCAAAACCCCAACCACTTTTAGTTAACTATGACGTCACGTCCCTGTAGTGGCCTCCTTCTACTTATACGACTATTTAGGTGAATGCTGGGGTAGTATTTTCCCCCTCAGAACCCTAGCTCCACTCTTTCCGATCCCATCTTGACTGCACCCAACCTTAATCCGTCTATGCGTATATACGTAATGTATGCATGTATGCTGGGAACTCATTCCTGTGGCTGTAGGAGCGTGGAAAGCTCGAGCAGCCCGCCCACCGTATTGTAACATGCATTACGTAACTTTATTTCTATTTGCAATAACGCAGACTTTTGTTAGTTTTTAACAGGCAACTAACCCAGGCATTAAAATATCTGGACTATCAATCACCTTTATTAACACATTTGATTGTTATATGTCTATTAAATGTCATTTTTGGTATTATTGTGAAGTGCAATTTTATTTTGCTTACTTAATTACCAAATATTGTAATTATTTTGAAATAGGGATTCATTTATATAGTCGGGGTCGTGCTAGATTTGAAGTATGTACTTAATGGCTTTAGATCTTTTTATTGCTATCTGTCCGGAGACATTGTGAAAGGCCAGTTGAAAGTTTAGATCATTTTATCCACGTATACACAGTCCGCATGGCGATATTGGTCAATTATTATTAATTGTTAATTAATTTGTTGCCAGTTTGCACCATTTCATATTGTGTCGATCGTATATTGAATATAGTTGTTTCTTTTGAACTATTGGGTGTTATTGGTGGCGGTGGAATGTTATACAAAATGCTGAAATTTGGTTGAACAAACCAATTCTACGTACATGCTACTTACCTACGTGTTCCACATATTATGTTTATAACGTATATATAATAAGTGTAAACCATTAGTTGTTTTTCTTGGCAAGACTGTTAGTTGTATCAAAGAAGTATTTCTGTACTGCAATCATCGTACTATACCTTTACATAAAGAACTTAAATGTAACTTTCATTTTATATCTGTATAATTATCTATCTTTCATTTAGGACAGAGAAGTCCTGCCATGAACATATTTTTTTATATTAACGTTTAACAGACTCTCGCACGTACTCGCAAATAGCTATTTGCTATTTAGGTATAATTATTTCTTGTAGTGCCTGAGTCTGACCTGAAATTAATAATTTGTTGTCAATTTGTTAAACTAGGTTTTCTGTGACAGGCACACAGACATACTGTGGCTTTCCTTGACTCTCTTAGGCCTCGCGCCAGTGCCATTATTTATTTTGGGACTGTGTAATACATGATTCCTTCCCGTTTGGCCTCTCCTCATTTACTCCTAATCAGTTTGAGTGGGAAACCCTGTTGCAAACAGCTTATCTAGTGAGTCTGTTTTATTTATACTTTCAATTACCATACCGAGTGTGTATTTGATCTTATTTCAAATCGAATATAATTATGGTCGGAGATTGACGGCTCATTCGAATTATGACAGTTTTTCATCCAGTCCCCGCAGGCGACCATTGTTGTTGCCTTTATTAGCTATTTCTAGATTATTACTGAATAAGTATTCTAGGGGAGCTTCATCTTCTTTCTGTTTCCGCTACTCCCCTACACAGTGATATGTACATTGGCGTCGCATTCGAGGAGGAGTTTCTACTCTCTCCGGTGAGAGTTTATCAGTCACCTGACTTCTTCCGTGAGCGGGGGGTTATTTTGGCTATATAAACTGTGTACGGATTTAAACACTAGCTTTATCACGCTCCCGCTTTCTGTTCCTATCAGTTCAACTGCCATCATGTCTCTGCAATGGAAGCCGTGTAATGGAACTAGTTTTGCATATTTTTTTAAGATGATGCAAGTTTGGGGCTTCGTTTCAGACGGATCTAATATAGACCATCCTATTTTTATGCCCAAGTCTTTTATTTGCCAACGGTCTATGGTTCCTGAACAAGGGCAACGCGTATTTGATGCCCATTCGTGAATTCAGAGGGGATTGTAGTAAGGTTAAGGACGTTGATTTGTACAATGCTGGCTATTGCTTAAATCTTTTAAGTTGTGGTTTTCTAGAGGGCCGTTCTAACCCCCTTTTCGGCCTCGCCTTCTATTTTCTTTTACCCTCCATCAGTAAACCTCCTGTTAACAAGGGCTGTAAAAGTCACCCTGGTTAGACTGACGTATTGATGATGGTTGCAGTCATATTAGAATTAATTTCAATACTTTTAGGGTAACATTAGATCTTTATTTTTTTCAAACAGCCATTTAAAATTATACTTCTAAATGTCTTTAACAACGTTAAAAAAATCTCGCAAATTTTCGGGCGATATCAAAGAATTTCATTTATTTAAAATCATACGTACATCGTGAACCATTACAATTAGTTGATTCTTTGCCGATAACTATCGAGATGTACCAAAACCACTATGTTTACAGAAGAAACGACAATAACCAAATGATGCTGAGATCAGGGCGAAGAAAAAAGCGAAGGATAAAGCAAGGAAAAAGCAAGATGGAGCACTGTTAAAATTCCTGGGTTCGATGTCAACCAACGGTAGTGCCAGGGCGAGATTTCAGGAAGTGATGACGAAACTAGTAGCAGTTCGAGATCAAGGTGACACCGAAGTTGAAATTACCCAAGGTACCACGGAAACTAAAACTAGAGTTTAGATCTCCGCAAAGGCTAATTCAGAAGCAGACGTTTTGAATTTGACCGATATTGGGTAGTGCCAGGGGCTATTTCGGACAACGGATGCACCTAATTATGGCTGGTTCGGAACAACTCCAGAACATAAACCGCCCGGTCGCGGAGGTTACAGCTGCAGTGGGAGGAAAGAGGAAACTGACCCAAGTAGTAATATAAGGCCGGAGCTACTCCACTCCAAGGTCACCCATGTAAATCTTATGGGATTTATTTCAAGGTCAAGTGAGTTTTCTCATTATGCCAGAACGCGCTCCACGTCTCAAGGACATTTGAAGCATGCTTTTGGCGGGGAATTTAAATTTTTGGAGTCACTCGGCCTCTGATGGTGAAATCGGAAGCTTTTGGAGCTCTTTCAAGGTCAAACTTTAAGCGGGAGATTTAAAATTTTGGAGCTGGTCAAGGTCAAAGCTAAAAATAGAAGTTTTGAAGGTCAAAGGTTATTGACCTACGGTGGTGTCATATTACATTTCTTAGAAATATAAAAAGGTCAAGGTGAAAAGCTACAAATAGAAGTTGCAAGGTAATCATAAATCTAAAAATAGTTTTCAAGGTCAAAGGTTATTGACCTACGCTGGTGTCATATTACATTTCTTAGAAATATAAAAAGGTCAAGGTGAAAAGCTAAAAATAGAAGTTGCAAGTTAATCATAAATCTAAAAATAGTTTTCAAGGTCAAAGGTTATTGACCCACGGTGGTGTCATTACATTTCCTAGAAATATAAAAAGGTCAAGGTGAAAAGCTAAAAATAGAAATTGCAAGGTAATCATAAATCTAAGAATAGAATTTTCAAGGTCTACTCCACTTGAAGGTCACGACGACGATCTCATAAGCTATGCATAAAAAGTAGGTCGAGTTCATTGAAGGTGAATACTCCACTTCAAGCTAAAAATAGAAATTGCAATGTCACCATCCTCATCATATTACAAAGTCACTCTGCGGTCAAACGTTTGGGCGGGAAATTTGTATGTCAAGGTCAGAAGCTAAAAATAGAAACTGCAATGTCATCATCATATTACAATTCTTAGAAGTCTAAAAAATAGTGTGGTCAAAGGTTATTGATCTGTATATCATAGCTAAAATGGTCGGTTCATGTCCTCACTAAAAGGTGATCGCGTTACAGCTAAAAAGTATAGTGACAGAATCATCGTTGAAAGTAGCTTATGCGTGTAACCAGATATGTATGGTAATCAAAGATCTGCACTAATGTAACATAGTGGGGGTCGTTTAGAGTAACAATATAAGGAAATAGTGTAATGGGTAGTGAGCGTTGTGTAAAACATGTGGATGGCATACGCTCAAGAGCAATGGACCAAAGCAACTGACCTGAGAACAGCGGTGGAACGCTTGAAGCAAGAATTTTCGGCATTAGTATTCGATGCCGAACATGAGGCGGTTTACGGGCGAGGTGATTATAGTGAAGCGGAGTGTAACGTCCTAGTGAAAAAGTATGAAAAAAGAGTAACGATATGTGAAAAGTTTTTAAATTTAAAGAAAATATGTAGAAGATGTTTTGTAGAAGAACTGAAAGCTGTGCAATTGCATCAGTTTTGCAACGATGTAAAAAAAATGGACAGCATCTCCTGATGGTAGCAGTTCATCTTCATCAGATGCAGATTAGCCTATCAATACAATTATCAAAGTGCACTTCCCCCTCTAACATCATGATGCAGTAATATATAGGACAGTTCCGGTGTCAACTATAATTCATAAGCGTTCTCGATCTATCTGCATTGAACAGTAGCACTTTCTGTAAATCCTTCACGAACGTAAAAGACTTGGAGGTGGGTGCAAAATATAAAGTGATTGATATGAATACTATCAACACAAAGTATGGGAAACATATTATCATTGAAACCCAGAACTTTAAGTGCATACTTACCTTAGGATTTTATGAATAGTTCAAAAAGAAGAAGATCGCATTGAAAAGTTTAAGCAATATCTGGTTGAGAATTACGCATTACCAGCGCCGGAACTGTAGGAGAGATGACTAATTTAACATTTCTGTAAAAAAAAATAAAAACATATATATCTATGTATAATTGTTTGGAAATACATTATATATTTTTTGTTGCAAAAAAAAAGAAAAAAGTCTTCTATTTTTGATTAGATGAAGGGTATATCATAATGAAGAGAGCTGCTATTGATGAGACTAAAAAAATGTAGCGTATAATAATAATATGGTGTCTGCAGCTATATTGGCTAAGCTCTTCAAGGTTAAGATTTATTGGTAACATATTACAATTCATACCAACCAATCTTCAAGGTTAAATTTTATTGACAAGGTATTGCGAAGGTATCATATTACAGTTCTTATGTTAGACTCTTCAAGGTTCTTAGGAATAGCAAAATAAGCATTCTTAACCAATGACACACTGACTTTGTGCATGCTCGGTATTGCTCGGGTATCCTCGTGGATTCTACCCTTCTATATAAGTTTAAATTTTATAAACACATATCATTCGCTTCAACATTATGTTTTTCTAAAAAGTATATATATGTTAAAGCACTGTTTTTGCACATTAAAATCGCTTACGTATTTACTATTGTAATAGTGTGTGTAAACCAGAAAATCAGTTCTATTTGTTTAAATGTAGCATGTAGAAATACTGCACGATTGCATTAGCGCATATACAACACGCTAACGAAGACAACCAGACAAATATAGAAAAGTAATGATTGTTATAATTGATGTGCAAGGATTCAAAACAGCAAGAAATATATTTACACCTAAGGAACTAGCGATATATAATGGAGAGCAAATTGCTCATTAGGTATTCAAGCCTCCATTTCCATGGCACACCTTGGATAGTGAATTTCAAAAGCAAGCTAATTGGTTAATTCACAACCACCACTTTATCAAGTGGGAATATGGATATACTTCTCCAGGTCTATTCCCTCGTATACTTAGTGATTGCATATCAACAACAGATGAGGTGTACGTTAAAGGACGAGAGAAAGCTGATTTTACTCAAAAATTTTTAAAACAAAGCATTACGGTGTTTGAAGAACAACATACTTTACCCAAACTACATCCATGCTGTTTTTTTCATACACAAAACACTTGTCACTGTGCGTTGGCTCATGTATATCATTTATATGAAAAAATTGTAGTGAAATCCTAATAAAGATTTATTAACTGACATATCTTATTCGCATGTATTACCTCAACGCTTTTATGAGTATTTCAAAGAAGAAGAAGAAGAACTAGATAATTTAAAATGTTATCTAAGAATAAACATTTGTGTAAAATTTTTTTTTGGATAATGAGAACCTAAACTGCTTTCGGTCTACCGGAAACAGATACCGCTTCTGAGAAACAGCTACCTGTTTTTGAGAAACGGGTACCGGTTTTAGGTCTGTTTTTGAGCTGTTTTCGGAAACCGGGAAAGCTGTTTTGAGCTGTTTCTGCCTGTTGCTAGAAAATAGGTATCTGTTTTTTGAGCTGACTGCATCAAAGTTTATGCTATTCACATTTTCGGTGTTTACAATGTTCTACTGAACAAAATTTAAAATAATATTTGATAAAGGTTATATACCAAATTCGCCTTGAAATCCCCGACCTTCTTCAACGTTTTCTAGAATCCAGTTATATATTGTGAAATGTTTATAATTTTCCGAATTCATTGCTGTAGTAAATTTTTTTTGGATAATGAGAACCTAAACTGCTTCCAGTCTGCAGGAAACAGATACCGCTTCTGAGAAACAGCTACCTGTTTTTGAGAAACGGGTACCGGTTTTAGGTCTGTTTTTGAGCTGTTTTCGGAAACCGGAAAAGCTGTTTTGAGCTGTTTCTACCTGTTGCTAGAAAAAATAGGTATCTGTTTTTTTCAGCTGACTGCATCAAAGTTTATGCTATTAAACAGGACAGAATTTGTCAAAATTAAATGGATCTATCTGCATTGAACAGTAGCACTTTCTGTAAATCCTTCACGAACGTAAAAGACTTGGAGGTGTGTGCAAAATATAAAGTGATTATATGAATACCATCGACACAAAGTATGGTAAACATATTATCATTGAAACCCAGAACTGTAAGTCCATACTTCCCTTACAATTTTATGAATACTTCAAAAAGAAGATCGCATTGAAAAGTTTAAACAATATCTGTCTGAGAATGACATGCAGATTACCAGCTCAGGAACTATAGGAAAGGCAACTAATTTAACATTTCTGTAAAAAAATTATAATAACATATGTCTATGTAGAATTGTTTGGAAATAAACTATGTATTTTTTATTACAAAAAATAAAATGTCTTCTATTTTTTGATTAAATGAAGAGTAGATACATCATAATGAAGGGAGTTGCTTGGGTAAAGGACTACCAAGTTATGATTTATTAATGGAAGCAATTGACAACGTTTACGTACATATAATTGTACCATTGGCAAGATACAATTTTTTTCACGCACAACTTTTGTATTTTCAAGACACCATCGTTGCTCAAGATTAGCGTGATTAGAGAAATTACACCTCAAGTGGAAGAACAAGAAGAACATGTAGCGACTACGACCGATTCTATTGTACTCAATACTGCTGCATCGAGAGAATTTCTGGAACAATATGATCCATTACCACGGATATACATAGAGCTCATGCTGAGTGATGCATCTAATGCAATTGATACCACTTATGTAGTCCTTTACGGCATTTCAAACGATAAGTGGTCAATTGGTAAGACACCGGTAAATACAGACGGAAAGGATTTGGTTATTAAGGGGTTCGGTACAATGGCGCGAGCGGTCTCTATGATCTAATAATGAATGAACCAGATAAACGTCTAATAACTAGCGAAGACGAGGCGAACTATACACTCCAATCTTAATTGCAACTAATGCAGCTCGTTGTGATAACAACCCGGATGAACAATTGAAAGGTACACGTGTCAAGAAATATACAGGGATAATTAAACCCTTATTTAGAATAAGTCCTAGAAAAATCTCTTAAGAATTTAAATTTTTCACCTAATTCTGAGAAAAAAATAATTTTTTTCAGCGCAGTTGTGTTTTAGAAGTGACAATCTATCATTTCATGTATAAATTTTTTCAAAATATGAAAAAATTACACTTAAATTAGCCAATTCCATTTTGAAACGAAAAGCACTTAAAACACACCTTTTTGTACTTACGTAAGCTCAGAAGAAACATATGCATGCAATTTATCCATTTAATGTATCTAAATGCTCTTTAAATTACCCAATTCAATTTGAAACAACAAACAGCACTTAAAACATGACTTGTTTTTTTAATTTTCGATGCAGCGTTAATAATAATTGTAGGATAATGAACGCAGTTATTTTGCTTTGAAAGCATTTAGCGAACATTCTATTTTTATGTCATCAATTTACATTACAACTTTGAAACGGAGTTTGTAAATGTATGAATACATCATTTGTAGATTTTAAAATTCCGAATTTATTTAACTGGTATCCTTTGCGCTGTTATTTATTTTGTCTACATGCAAAAATTGGGGATTTTTAACTTAACCATTAAGCTGTTATGATAAAAAGAGTATATTTATTAACATATAATTTATTGTTTACTACTACATTTCATAATGTTGTTCACCTTTTTTTTTGTAACAGTTTTATATTGATAATTGCATAGCAGTTTAATCATTAAGTGAAAAATTAGGAATTTATTGTAGATAGACTGAACAAATAACAGGTGCAAAAGATATAGCAGTTCCAAAATTTTCTAAACACTAAAACTAACGATTTTATTTTATGAAATAAATTATTCACACCTGAAACGTAAAATTGACAGTTGGATCTGTTTAGTGATATCAGCAGTTGTTGAATTTACAAGAAAATAATTTGATATGGTTTTATTTGATACTATTAAACGTACTTTTATGTGATAAGGTTATAATGTTATTTCTTGGTACATAATTTGAAATCTATCCTCAATGCTTTTACTTTCTTTATTAACACCTTCAGTCTTTTCTTTCTCTCATCAATACTTAATAATTGTTTCTTTCTTTCTCTTCTTATCATATTTATGATGCTCTTGTCATGTTTAAACGTTTTTTTTTTCAAACTCAAAGCTGTCTCATTCTTCTATCTTTTTCACACTATTTTGCTTAAGCATACTCGTATAACACTTAGTAATAATGTTATTCACCTTTGATTATAATATAAATTGATAATTGTCAACCATATACGCTCAGTCCTGCTTGTTCATTTGATGCATAAAAAAGTTAAAAAAAAATTAAAGTAATGACTGGTAAGTAAATTTCATGCAAATTTTTTTATTGAAAGTTAACGTTTTCATTATAGCTCTAGTAGAAAACTTAAACTTCGCCAGAATGGAGGAGGGTATGTAGGATATTATATGTAACTTATGTTTTAACTTTTGATTTTTCAGATAAAATGGTTATAAATAAAGTAACAGAAATATTTCCGAATGTGAGTAATGTTTGTTGTTGTTTCAGTTTTAAGTATTCCTGTTTTAGCATGATATAGTTCTCATTCATGGGGACGGAACAGCTCATGGCAGGACCCATTTTGTGTGTCGCATAAAATGTAATGCACTGAAATATATATTGTTCAGGGATGAAGACATACCTGAAGCAATGTGGTTGATGAGGGTATGTATTTCTATACATAATTATAATTTTTGTAATTTAACTGATTTTTTTTTCAGATCACATCTTAAATTTTTAATTGTAATATTTTTTATTCTATATAAATATATAGCACATACGTTTCTTTTTAATTATATTCCCTAACCGTAATTGTGTGTGTGTGTGTGTGTGTGTGTGTGTGTGTGTGTGTGTGTGTGTGTTTGTGTGTGGTGTGTGTGTGGGTGTGTGTGCGTGTGTGTGCGTGTGTGTGCGTGCGTGCGTGCGTGCGTGCGTGCGTGCATGCGTGCGAGCGTGCGAGCGTGCGAGCGTGCGAGCGTGCGAGAGTGTGTGTGTGTGTGGGTGTGCTGCGTGCGTGGGTGCGTGCGCGCGTGCGCGCGTGCGCGCGTGCACGTGCGCGTGCGTGTGCGTGCGTGCGTGCGTGCGTGGTGTGCGTGCGTGTGCGTGCGTGCATTGTGCGTGCGCCCGCGCGTGCGTGCGTGCGTGCGTGCGTGCGTGCGATGCGTGCGTGCGTGCGTGCGTGATTGCGTGCGTGCATGCGTGCGTGCGTGCGTGCGCGTGCGTGCGTGCGTGCGTGCGTGCGTGCGTGCGTGATTGCGTGCGTGATTGCGTGCGTGCGTGCGTGCGTGCGTGATTGCGTGCGTGCGTGCGTGCGTGCGTGCGTGCGCGTGCGTGCGTGCGTGCGTGGTGCGTGCGTGCGTGCTGTGTGTGTGTGTGTGTGTGTGTGTGTGTGTGTGTGTGTGTGTGTGTGTGTGTGTGTGTTTTTAACGTTCGGTTTTTATTCATTAATGTTTGATACATGTACATGAGTGTAGAATTTCATTTTACAATATTCATTTACAAAATATAGCTTATTTCCGAATAATAATATGCTAACATTTTTTGTGTGTTAATACAATCACAATCTAAGTACTAATTCATGGTCTTTGTTTAGAAAGCACAACACATTATCAGCGCACCACACTTTTCAAAATTTTGAGATCGTTTTGCTTTTATAT
>JARFJB010000602.1:1667500-1822500 GCA_036346205.1 Vesta saturnalis
CCCCACTATGTTACATTAGTGCAGATATGAACCATCTCTTTGATTACCACACATATCTGGTTACGCGCATAAGCTACTTTCAACGATGATGCTGTCACTATACTTTTTAGCTGTAACGCGATCACCTTTTAGTGAGGACATGAACCGACCATTTTTAGCTATGATATACAGATCAATAACCTTTGACCACACTATTTTTAGACTTCTAAGAATTGTAATATGATGATGACATTGCAGTTTCTATTTTTAGCTTCTGACCTTGACATACAAATTTCCCGCCCAAACGTTTGACCGGAGAGTGACCTTGTAATATGATGAGGATGGTGACATTGCAATTTCTATTTTTAGCTTGAAGTGGAGTATTCACCTTCAATGAACTCATGACCTACTTTTTATGCATAGCTTATGAGATCGTCGTCGTGATCTTCAAGTGGAGTAGACCTTGAAAATTCTATTCTTAGATTTATGATTACCTTGCAATTTCTATTTTTAGCTTTTCACCTTGACCTTTTTATATTTCTAGGAAATATAATATGACACCACCGTAGGTCAATAACCTTTGACCTTGAAAACTATTTTTAGATTTATGATTACATTGCAACTTCTATTTTTAGCTTTTCACCTTCACCTTTTTATATTTCTAAGAAATGTAATATGACACCAGCGTAGGTCAATAACCTTTGACCTTGAAAACTATTTTTAGATTTATGATTACATTGCAACTTCTATTTTTAGCTTTTCACCTTGACCTTTTTATATTTCTAAGAAATGTTATATGACGCCACCGTAAGTCAATAACCTTTGACCTTCAAAACTATCTTTAGATTTATGATTACCTTGCAACTTCTATTTTTAGCTTTTCACCTTGACCTTTTTATATTTCTAAGAAATGTAATATGACACCAGCGTAGGTCAATAACCTTTGACCTTGAAAACTATTTTTAGATTTATGATTACCTTGCAACTTCTATTTGTAGCTTTTCACCTTGACCTTTTTATATTTCTAAGAAATGTAATATGACACCACCGTAGGTCAATAACCTTTGACCTTCAAAACTTCTATTTTTAGCTTTGACCTTGACCAGCTCCAAAATTTTAAATCTCCCGCTTAAAGTTTGACCTTGAAAGAGCTCCAAAAGCTTCCGATTTCACCGTCAGAGGCCGAGTGACTCCAAAAATTTAAATTCCTCGCCAAAAGCATGCTTCAAACGTCCTTGAGACGTGGAGCGCGTTCTGGCATAATGAGAAAACTCACTTGACCTTGAAATAAATCCCATAAGATTTACATGGGTGACCTTGAAGTGGAGTAGCTCCGGCCTTATATTACTACTGACCAATGCCTGGTACTTTAAGAAAATGCCGAATAGGGAAAAAGTACGCCGAATATGGATGTGTTGTTTTCCAAGAAGAAAGTCCTTGTTCTGTTTGTGTTGTCGCTCGTTCCCGACTCTGACACAGCCTGAACCTGCCTTTGTTTCAGAAGGTTTCAAAAACTGGGGGAAACTCGCCCAGAGTAAAAGCCCATGAGTCCAGTCCATCGCATCAACAATCGCTGATGAAATGGAAGGAGCTTGAACTGCGGCATCGCACTGGTTACAACCTCGACAGTACCACTCGAGTACAAATTCAGAAAGAGCAAGAAAAGGAGAGAGATTCTTAAACGAATATTCGATTTTATTAGATTTTGGGCAAACAACTTGGGACTACGAGGTCATCGGGAGGACGATTCCTTGGAAACGACGCAAAACAAAGGCAATTTCCTTAAGCTTATTGTCGAAGCATGATCACGTCCTCAAACAACACGTTCTTCGGATCCAACTTGGAGGTGCTCCACAGTCATCTTACATATCCCCGAAAGTTCAAAACGAATTCATATATTTATTTGGTGAACAAGTTCGAAGTCATATTATGCAGTGCGTAAAAGAAGCCAAATATTTTGCATAATATTTCATAGCGCACCCGATGTGTCTCACATGAATCAAACTTCGCAGGTGCCCAGTATATCGCTTGTTTGGACCATAGTTTAAGCGTAGCTGGGATCCATGTGTCACAAGAAGTAAACTTTATGACTTTCTTAAACATTCTTGATCGTCTGCACACCTTCTTTTCTAATTCCACCCACCGCTGATCAAAACCACTGGAACGAGTCTCAAACGATTAGCCGAATAACGATGGAGCGCGAGAGACGAAATGGTCAAAATGGTTAAAAGCCACTTTCTAAAGATCATGAACTTTCAACCGAGAGAACCGAAAATTTAGAAACGAGATCCGCGCTGCCAGCTTGCTTGTGGCGATGCAGTAATTCACGTTCTTGACATACCTAGGGTTCTGGGCACCAGTTTTAACGAAAATAAACCACGTTCAGGCATATATGTATAAGTAATGCTTGAGCGTTCTGGATTGTGCAGCAAAAATGAAAGCTTTCAGTGAATTCCTCATGACTTCTAAGTAATGGATACGAGTTTGAGCTATGCGCAGTCGGTGTATTCTGAACTTGAAATCCCTACGGAGCCATAGCAGCAAATACGTTTTAAAAAGAAGATGCCTGGAGAAGAAGCAGCTGATGTCGGGTTAAGCTGCAGAAATGAACTTTGGTTGGAAATATGCGCTTAAATGGACATAGTGAATCAAGAGATTTCAACAAGATTTGAACAACTGCATGAGGTTATTGACAAGTTTGGCTTTTTTTCTCCAAGGCACCTGTTAGACGATCGAATCGACATAGATCTTCACAACGCTCCTGATTATGATATAGACAAGAATGAATTTTTACTCGAGAGAAAGCGACTAATGAATTTTGTCGCAAAATCTTCGGCTTGAACTTAAAGGACCAATGGCTTTGGAATTACTTGCCTTCATTCGGAAGCATAAGCTTTCCGATGTAGTACCCAACATTGTCATCTTACTACGTGTGTTCCTAACTCTACGAGTTAGTATAGCTACCTGAGACAGGAGTTTCCACCAAAATTAATCAAAGACTACGTCAAATCAACTTGAGATTGAACAACCTCGGTATTATGTCAATCGAACATGAGCTCGTCAATGCTGTGGGCTTCGACACAGTCATTAATGACTTCGCTAGTTAAAAAGCCCTTAAAGTGAATTTGTAATTTTAAAATTTATTTCTGTCTTTGTTAAATGTTGATAAAATCGGTAATAATTAATTTTCATTAATTGGGGGGCATCAAAAGATTTATCATACCGGGTAGCAGTTACCCTAGGTACACAAGGTCATGCACTCGAACACCTATTGTATGGTTTTTATATCTTGCTTTGGATATACGCAAATAGAGAAGGTGTCACGTATCACTTTTATTGAATCGTGATCACTTCATTATTAAAAGGTAATGCTTAAATTAATCAAAATTTAAATATTCCGATCTTACTTCTAAGACGAATAACAAACCCTTTAGTATTTATAAACAAATTAAAATGATCTGATATTACTTTTAAAGCGAATAACTCTTTTGTTCTAATGGTAACTTTAGTGAAGCGAAAAATAACGCCTAGCTAACGAGTCCTTGCTTTCCCGATTTTTATTATGCAGTCTGAAACGATCCCGATAAAATTTCACTTAACGTCATAAACAAAATACATTCTATTTAAATGTGCGTACAAACATAAACCTACAGACAATTTATTAACTTTAAACGAAATGCTTTAGCGCAGTCAAATGTTAGGCAATATTTGTTTATAAATGTTTAAAGAATATAAAAAAAATAATGTTTGCAAATCGACTGATGGTGTAGAAACGTGGGGGTGGTCTTTCTGCGCGCGGCACTAAGACAGATAGGGCCAAATCCATACACGTGAGTTAAGCCAGGGTTATTTTAATTCGAGGAATAAGAAATATTTTTCGTCAATTTTTAAAATATAAACGTAATGGACAGACGTATACACCAATTATATTCCTTAATCCCACGATTAAAATAATCCCAACTTAACTTACTTTGTCCAACTGACCTATAGCTTACCTCTCGTAAATTACAAAATCTAATATAAAAAAACGTGCACATAAAGAGATATTTTATTTCCTGAATTTTAATACTTTTTATCTTCATTAGGCTTGAGATTGGGATACGGATTCCCATATGAGTTATTGTTCATTTAATGATGGTAGATGGTGTGCTATAGAAGTTTCTACATACTTTTTAAATACCCCGTGTATTTACAGTAAATATTTGAATTTATTGATGTTTGCCAAACATTTTCATAAATAATGATCATTATGTCATCAAAATGATAAATAGAAGCATTAACAAAAGAAAATGACTCAATTTTTAAGCATTATTGTATTTTTTGGATGCGAAATTTTGAAAGTACAAAGGTGATATTAACATTTACAATACAAAACACTAATCACAGCGTGTTTTTTTTAAATACTTACTATTCGTAGCAAATTCTGCAAGAAACTAACCTTGATAAACATAAATCATTTTTTTTTAGCATTCAATTAACGAATCCCCTGTGTAATTTTTATATTCAATAATGATCATTAATGTCTACTTTTTTGAGTTGAATTTTAGAAGTTAAATAGTACACAGGCACAAAAATGATGTTCAGTTATCAACCAGACCTGTAAACATGATTATCGTGTTACTACTTTTGTTAGAAAATTTTGGTAAGTGCAAACAGAAAATACTAATGCACCAAATGTAATTTTAGGCCCTTCACTGACACATCCACAAAATTTAATTCAACCAAAAATTGTGGGTGGAGGTATCGCTGCAGTTGGTCAATACCCGCATCAAATTTCAATTCAAATGTATGGTCAGCATACTTGTGGTGGTTCTATAATTGACCAGACCACTATTCTCACAGCTGCTCACTGTATTGTTGATCAGTAAGAATAAAAATGATTACTTAAATGCTTATAGGCAATGTGTTTTTTGCAGACCATCTGCTTCTCTGTACACCGTAGTTGCTGGTATAAATAACGTGGGGCAAAAAGGTGATCGGTATCCAGTTGCAAAAATGGTAATACCAGGAGAGTATGTTAGTCACTTGCAGCACGATATTGCCATTTTAAAACTTGCCAAACCAATCGTTTATAATGCAAAAGTACAACCAATTGATCTAGAAACGAATTTTGTAGATTCTGGGGTTCCTTGTGAATTAAGTGGATGGGGTCAAATACATGCGAATAAAGACATATCGCGTGACCTAAAGAATGTCAGATACACAGTTCAATCGAACCAGGCATGTGGGAAAGCACAGCCACATCATAATCCTACTATATATTCTTCGCATATATGTACGGTTCCAATACGAGGACATGGTGCGTGTATGGGAGATTCTGGTGGGCCACTAATTGCAAATGGAAGACAGATTGGTATCGTGTCTTGGTCTCGTCCTTGTGCTATTGGATATCCCGATGTATTTACTAGGGTATCATATTACCATAACTGGATACAAGCAGCAAGGGCGTAAAAAAATGTAAAATAAAGAGTATTTAAGTATTAAACGTAACACCATTTCTTGATCGACAATCTGATTCCCCACGATGCCTGCATGTGCAGATAGATATCTATCCTAGGGTAACCGTGTGACGTCTACCTGGCATGTCCAATATTTGTACCCATTCGAGAACCACTCCTGACGTAATCATAAAAGAGCTTAAAGCTTTCCTTATTACAAACTTCTCTTTTAAGTTCCACATGGAAGTTTTTGGATTATATATGTATATATATATATATATATATATATATATATATATATATATATATATATATACAGGTATGGAAAACATTATTGCGAGTCTGACTTATAATAAGCTAGAAAGAAACCCAATAAGCATTGTATGAGTGTGAGAGAGACATAACTTTACCGATGTTGTCAATAGTACATATTTGTATGTAGGCAGAAAAAAAAATAAATAATAAATAACTACTTAAGTCTCCTTCAATCTAGCTTCAACATTTCTAACGAAACCAAAAGCAATTAAGATGATGTTGATAAATCGTTTGTTCTTTGAAACTATTAAGTAAATACTTTACACTTAAACATTAAATGATAATACCTCAAACATCGAAGTTTATTGTAATTGTGAATTTATCACATGGTTCGGTTGCTACTCGTAAGAAGAACCAAGAAGAAACTTACGAGAGCTACAAACAAGAACATTAATATTTACATTGATAGCATAACTTAATTTTAAGCTTTAACATTAACATTATAATTCTGATTGAAAATGAACAGAATGCACTCTTTTCAAAATTCTACTTTATAAGATTTTCGAAAAGACCTCCACCTTACGCAAGGCAGTAACCCAATCTGTGATAAAATTCAGTTCGGGTGTTTTCTAACATTTCTTAGATGATGCTGTTTAAAGAGTTTGTAGTTTTGATACGAAGTTCGTCCAAATTGTTAGCACGTTCATGCCTGTACCCATAAATTTGCTGGGATACTTACCTCCAAAAAAACCGTCGTTCGGCGCGATATCAGTTGAGCGAGAAGGATATTTAATAGTACCTTTTCCACTAATAATACCGTTAGGGAGCGTAGTTTTCTAAAACTGTTGATCTCTTATTGCAGTATGAGCAGGACAGCCATCTTCTTGATATCAAATGACATCAAAATTTATATTGAGCCGTTGAACAGCTGGAACTATCTGGTTTCTCAACAGTTCTAAATATTTGTCCGCATTCAAGTTTCCGTTCATAAAAAATGGACCAATTATGGAATTGCCTAAAATTCCTGCCCACACATTAACCTTTTGGAGTATTGTATCCGGTAAGGAATACTAATGTGTTTGTTTTCCCGAGACTAACCAACAGCAACAGACGGATTGTGATGGCCATGTAAGTTAAAAGAACACTCGTCGGTAAACAAAATATTTTCAATAAACCTTTCGTTTTCATTAGCCCGATTCATCATATCTTCACAAAATTCCATACGCTTTTGATGATCTGGAAAAATTTCTTGTGTAGTTTGCAACTTATAGCAACAATATTTATTCCTTTTCAAGATATTGCGAACGGTTCTTGGTTCAATATTCATTTCTTCAGCAATTTTTGTACTATTGCACGGGAAATTAGTTTCTGCTATACTACACACGGCAATTTCTTTGAGTTCGCGCTCTTCGTTTAAGTTACGACCAGAACGCTCACCATCATTACCATCAATGCTACTGCATTTTCTACAATTATTTAAACATCCACATATTTCAAATTTACAAACAGTACGCATAATCGTACTTTCTGATGGAATTCGCCTATTTTCAAACAAAAAAGCAACCCTGCCCATTATTTCTTGTGCATTGATTCCTGAATAATACCACTTAATAATCTGTATTTTTTTTCCAGTAGAATACATGAGTATTGTGTCTGACTTGCAATTACTCTGATTCTCAATTCTAGTTGACAGTAGCAATTAAATGTGGAATTGATACTAGCCTACTCAAAAGACGCATCTATGGTATCAGCGCTTTTCGTTTGTTGTGTATTCCATCTCACTCAGCACGTGAACTGATTCTACTGTCTTTGTTTTACTTATCATAAGTCAGACCGGCGATAACATTTTCCATACCTGTTATATATATATATATATATATATATATATATATATATATATATATATATATATATATATATATATATATATATATATATATATATATATATATAAGACTTAAGATATGTGAATGTGTGTGTGTGTGTGTGTGTGTGTGTGTGTGTGTGTGTGTGTGTGTTGTGTGTGTGTGTGTGTGTGTGTGTGTGTGTGTGTGTGTGTGTGTGTGTGTGTGTGTGTGGTGCCTGTATGTGTCTGTGTGCCGGTGAGTGTGTCTGTGTGTATGTGTGGGAGGGATGGGGGTGTGGATGTGTGTATGTGTGTGTCTGTGTGTGTGTGTGTGTGTGTGTGTGTGGGTGCGTGCATGCGTGTGTCTGTCTGTCTGTCTGCCTGTGTGTATATGTGTGTATGTCAGCGTATGTGTGTGTGTATGTGTGTGTGTGTGTGTGTGTGTGTGTGTGTGTGTGTGTGTGTGTGGTGTGGTGGGTGGGTGGTGTGTGTGCGTGCGTGCGTACATGCGTTCGCGCGTGCCTGCGTGCGTCGAGCGTGCGAGCGCGCTTGTGTGTATGTGTGTGTGCGTGTGTGTGTGTGTGTGTGTAGGTGGGTGCGTGGGTACGTGCATGCGTGCGTGCATCTGTCTGTCTGTCTGTCTGTGTGTGCGCATGTGTGTGAGTGTGTACGTGCGTGCGTGCGTGTGTCTATATGTCTTTGTGTTGTGTGTGTGTGTGTGTGTGTGTGTGTGTGTGTGTGTGTGTGTGTGTGTGTGTGTGTGTGTGTGTGGTGTATCTGTGTCTGTGTGTGCATGTGTGTGGGTGTGTACGTGCGTGCGTGCGTGTGTCTATTTGTCTTTGTGTTTGTGTTTGTGTATGTGTGTGTGTGTGTGTGTGTGTGTGTGTGTGTGTGTGTGTGTGTGTGTGTGGTGTGTGTGTGTGTGTGTGTGTGTGTGTGTGTGTGTGTGTGGGTGTGGGTGCGTGCGTGCGTGGTTGTGTCTTTCTGTCTGCTTGTGTGCATGTGTGTGTGTGAGTGTGAGTGTGTGTGTGTGTGTGTGTGTGTGTGTGTGTGAGTGTGTGTGTGTGGTGTGTGTGTGCGTGTGCGCGCTGTGTACATGCGTGCGTGCATGCGTGCGTGCATGCGTGCGTGCGTCGATCGCGCGTGCGTGCGTGTGTGCCTGTGTGTGTATGTGTGGGTGCGTGCGTGCGTCTGTTTATGTCTTTATGTTTGTGTGTGTGTGTGTGTGTGTTGTGTGGTGTGTGTGCGTGCGTGCGTCCGTACGTGCGTGCGTGCGCGCGTGCGTGTGTGTGTCTGTGTGTGTGTGTGTGTGGGGCGTGAGTGCGTGCGTGTGTCTGTCTGTCCGTCTGTCTATCTGTCTGTCTGTCTGCCTGTATGACTGTTTGTCTGTCTGTATGTCTATCTGCCAGTCTGACTGTCTGTCAATCTGGTCGTCCGTCCATCCGTGCGTCCGCCCGTCCGTTCATACGTCCGTCCGTACACCCGCCCGTCCGACCGTTCGCCTGCCCGACTGCCGGCTGTCCGTATGTCCGTCTGTCCGTCTGTCTGTCTGTCTGTCTGTGCGCCCATCCGTCCGCCTGTCTGTCTGTCAGTATGTCTGTCTGTCGGTATGTCTGTCGGTCTGTCTGTCTGGCTGTCTATCTGTCCGTTCGTCCGCATGTGCGCTTGACCGTCTGTCCTTCCGTCTGTCAGTCTGTGTGTGTGTCTGTCTGTCTGTTGTCTGTACGTCCGTCCGCCTACCCGCCCGTCCGTCCGCCTGTCCGTACGTCCGTCCGTCCGTCCGTCCGCCCGTCCGTCCGATTGTCCGTCCGTCTGCCTGTCTGCCTGTCTGTCTGTCTGCCTGTCTGTCTGTCTGTCTGCCTGCCTATCTGCTGTCTCTCTGCCTGTCCGTCCGTCGTCCGCCCGCCCGCCCGTCCGCCTGTCCGCCTGTCCGTCTTTTGTCTGTCGGTTTGTCCGCACGTCCGTCCGTCCGTCCACCCGCCTGTCCGTTCGTTCGCCCACCTGTCTGTCTGTCTGTCCGTCCGCCCACCCGTCCGGCCACCCGACCGTCCGTCCGGCCATCCGTCCGTGCGTCGTCTGTCTGACTGTCTGTCTGCATGTCTGTCTGCAGTCTGTCTTTCTGTCTGTCTGTATGTCTGTCTGTCTGTATGTCTGTCTGTTTGTGTGTGTCCATCTGTCTGTCTGCCTGTCTGTCTGTCTGTCTGCCTACTTGTCTTTCTGTCTGTCTGTCTGTTTGTATGTATGTCTGTCCGTCCGTCCGTCCGTCTGTCTGCCTGTCTGTCTGTTTGTCTGTCTGTGTGTGTGTGTGTGTGTGTGTGTGTGTGTGTGTGTGTGTGTGTGTGTGTGTGTGTGTGTGTGTGTGTGTGTGGTTGTGAGTGTGTGGGTGTGTGGGTGTGTGTGGTGTGTGAGGCGTAATTGTGCGTATATGTGTGCGTGCGCGTGCGTGCGTGCTAGCGTGCGTGTGTGTGGGTGTGTGGAATTTGGTATAAAAATTCTTTGCCATAAAATCTAGGTCACGATCGTTAATGAGCAAAATCCAACCAGGGGCCGTGCATTTTAGGAGGTAAGGAAACCAAAAAAAAATTATTGCTTCAAATGTTAAAAGGTTACAGAATTAAACTGATACTTTTTTATACCATTTCAAAATAAAATAAATAATAAACTTAGGCGCACCGTTTTTAGGGTGCAAAATTGTACACCTCCTAATTAGGGCTCTTTTAGCAGTATTAAGAGCCTTTTTGGCAGTGAGTTTCGCGCAGGGTAGGCAAGTGCGCGCGCATACAGTGGTCTGATTGGAGCGCCTAAGACTGGACTAGTGGTATATCTTTCAAAGTACAGGTAGGTCCCTGTAATCGTTACGGCGGGAAATTTGAAATAGTATTCTAATAAGGGGACTCTCATACTAACTGTAAAGACAGCTGTAGCACCCTTGAAATTGTATTTAAATTAGTAGGCCTCATTCCATCTCACAAGAGAGGGATAGGAACTTGTGTTAGGTCCCTTTAATCGTTAGGGTGGGAAATTTGAAATAGTATTCTAATAAGGAGGCCCTCATACTAACTTATGGGAGAGCTGTATAACTTCTGAAGTTGTATTCTAATAAGGGAGCCTCATACTATCCCATAAGGCAGGTATAGGGACTTGTATTAGGGTCTTTGCCTCCTTTATCACGGTCCCCTTGGCGGTAAATTTGAAATAGTATTTTAATAGGGAGTCCTCATACTATATTATAAGACAGCTGTACGACTATTGAGATTGTATAATAGTAAGGGTGCCTCATACTATCCCATAAGGCAGGTATAGGGACTTGTATTAGGGTCTTTGCCTCCTTTATCACGGTCCCCTTGGCGGTAAATTTGAAATAGTATTTTAATCGGGAGCCCTCATACTATATTATAAGACAGCTGTACGACTATTGAGATTGTATTATAGTAAGGGTGCCTCATACTATCTCGTAAGAGAGCTACAGGAATGTGTTAGGATCTTCGCCCCCTTTGTCGCGGCCCCCTTGTCGGGAATTTTGAAATAGTATTTTAATAAGAGAGCCCTCACACTATATCGCAATACAGGTGTAGGTCTCCGGAACTTGTTCTCAAGTCTGGCCCCCTGATTGTGACGCCATCTGCTGGTGTATTTTTAAAACTAATTAATGGTTTGTGTAATAGAGATTGATCATGGCTCCATCTAGTAGTACATTTTAAAAAGTAGATTTAACTGTTAGGGTTGAGAACTGGTAATGGTATGGGATCCCGCATACTACAAAGTTAGGACTCCTAAACTTGTCACTGCAGCGCCTCCCTTGTTTGTGTATAGATTTCTGTAATGGTTATGAAGCACAAAGTTTAAAATAGCATTCTAATACTAACGCCTCCATACCAATTCACAAGATAACATTAGACCTCCAAAACTTATCCCGGAGTCATACTTACATTACACAACCACAATTGATATATCGGAAATAAAAAGACAAAAGGCTTTAGTAGTTTCTATATGTGAATCATAAAGTTTAAATCCACAAATACGTACCGAAATAATGTTGTTATTTTAAAAAAAGCGTAACAATCATACCTTTATCTAATTAACTAAACACACAAATGGGTTGAGATCGCGCCTATAGAATAACAGCTGACACTATTACAGAATTGGTTTATGGCGTCAACCTGTAAAGCTAATAATACATTAAAATCTTTAATAGTATTTTTTGCGAACAATATCCAAGTAAAAAATATATATTAAAAATAATAGGCATACCTTAAAACGTATTTCCTTTCCAATATTCAAATAACAAGTATATCTTGGAGAATTGGATATTAAACTATTCATATCGTGTATAGACGCATAGAAGACTACTTTTAAAGCAAACAAATAATTAGGACCCTATTAGTATTCCCGGAAACACACACACACACACACACAGGTATATATATATGTATATATATATATATATATATATATATATATATATATATATATATATATATATATATATATATATATACCTGTCACGATTAATGCACATGGTTATTTTAGAAGCTATTTAAAAGAAAACAATAGACTAAACTTGATATTAAAAAAGATGAGAAAGATAAAGGTACACTATACCGCTGATTTTTAAATATGCTGTTAATCTCTGCATAATAGTAAAATACGCTTAGTGGTAGTTAAGTTAATTAGTTTTGATATTTACAAAACCTAAATGCACGATTTCGTAATTAAATGTAAACAAACATTCCATACAAGTGTCATCACGAAAGTATTCTTTACATAACACAACAGGTCTCTCTAAATACGTCAGACAAGTAAGAAAAACTGTGAAGTCTCATTTAATGGAATATTGTTTAAACTATAAACTAACAGACAGCTGCAAATACATCAAACAAACAAACAAGAAAAAGAGCTGAGTCTCATGTAATGGAATATTTTTAAAAACTAAAGGAAAAGCATTGTAATGGATGAAATTTTTTAAACGAGCTTGTACTATTTGTTGTGAGATTTCAAATAGGAAATATCAGGGCATTAGCCATCGCAACCCAATTAGTTAGTTAAAAGTGTGATGTAAGTGAATAAATGCATTGCGTAAGGTATATAATTAAAATATTTTACATACACGATCTGTCTTATCGGAAACACCTCTGTCAAAAAGGGCTTTAGATTTATAAACAATTTTGAACGTCCCAAATCGTTATTGAAAATGGAAAAAAATGTGTGGTGACAAATAAGCAAGCCGGCTTTTATTTCTAATTTTGATAATGCACCGGCAATTTGAAACTAACACAGATTACATGTTTTATTTTACTCAATGTTCATCATTATCATTACATGACCATAATAATAATATCGCTTTAAGTAACGTGTAGTTCCATTGTCAAGTTTTGCACACTGAAATAAAAATATCTTTCAGTTAAATTAGTAAAAATTCCTATACAATAACAAATGTAACCAAACTTGAAATCCGGTTTCTATATTATTTTACATGCAAGGTCTGTCTTATCAGAAACATATCTCTGTCAAAAAAGGGCCTTAGATTTATAAACAAGTTAAGTATGCCGTCCAATTATTAAGATACTATTTCGAATTTCAAGTTTTACCGATAAGGGACCATCACACTATATCATAAGACAATTTTACATACAAGGTCTCCCTTATAAGAAATACCTCTTTCAAAAAAGGTCTTACATTTATAAACAACTTTAGGAGGGTAAGGGATTAAAACAAAGAACGATCACTTACCTCGTATTGAAAGAGCGCCTTAACAGGGGAAACATCGTTTTTGTTGTTTACACTCACGGCTCATTTACTTTCTGCCTTTTGTTTATAAATGGATAACATAAAGTACTTAACGATTTCCAACAGTCATTAATATAAAGTAATTATTTTCTGGTTTTCTTTGTTGTGCAATCTTTTACTATTTAAATACCTTCATAGGGATTTTTGTCAAATACGTTACTTGTGCGTGACAAGAAATTCCTCTAATTAGATAGTTATAATTTTTCAGTAGATTCGTTTGTTTGTGATACCATCTAGTGACGTATTTTTAAGTTAACGATTTTTTTCTGTAATAGAAATTGATCGTATCTCCATCTAGTAGCATATTTTTTTAAAAGTAGACTTAACTGCCTGGGTGGGTATTTTGAAATATCACGGGACCCGCATACTATCTCATAAAACATCGTCAATCAAATCGATTAATCAATCAAATCAATCATACGAACAGTTTTATGTTAGGTCAATATATGTGCAATGTTAGGTTAGATTAATACACGCGAAATTTTAAGTTACCTCAATACACGTACAATGTTAGGTTAGATTAAAAACTAGTCATTCCTGAAGGTTATAATACCTTCATAACCGTCACGATATAAGAGATTCGCTCAGTAACATTTCTCTCATCTATCATCATTACCATTTTCAAACTACCACTAAGGCAGTCCCGAACGACGCATACCCCCTGTAAAAGAATAAATCGTTCCCGTATAAAAATATTTAAAACGCCCACTAACCAATCTCGGTTTCAGCATCAAATTTCCCTTTTAAAAATAAAGCCACCATCACATCAGTCGTCTATCCCAAAAACGGATGCAGAATATACCCGAAAGAAAGAAAGAAAGAAATTTCAGTTACTTACTAAAAACTAATTAGAACAACATCCTGTTAAGTAAAATTTATCAAGATACATTAAAATTTTATTAGAGTATTTAAATATAAAGCTGTTAAAACCCACGCTGTCATTCAAGTTTACAAATATCGATTTTCTTACAAACCTATACGTTTCCAGGAAGACAGCGTCTATTATTTCAACGAGCAATAAAATGTTATCGTGCATTTCTTAACGATAACACTTGTACACTTCTATGCACTACCAAACAGGGACGTAATCAACATTACATGATTTTTATTTATTTACTTTATTGTATTTGGAGTTATTTTATCCTCGTGTAGAGAGCCACCAGAAGTGCTACAGACATGAAGAGTCCGTTTAATGTATTAATTCATTTATTCATTAGTTTGCAATTAGAGTCAAAGGAATCTGTTTTTGTCTTAGTTAGAGTATATATTTTTTATTTGTTATTACCGTAGCATAAGTTTATATATTTAGTATTATAAAAAAACAGGACAATATACGTATAAAATATTTTTCTGTTTATTGGCCAAAATAAAACCCCGAGTAGCAATCGATCAGCCCTATCTGAAAGAACTAAAGTATAGGTGAAGTAAATAAAAAATAAAAGTGCCATACAAATTATATAGCACTTTTCTTTTTATAATAACAAAGCAATAATGGATGTTACATCCGCCTTCTTAACTCAACTAAAAACGACGCTAACGTGGTGTAATGTGAAAGAACATGTCTAGATTGAATGTGCAGACAAAATGCGTACGAGTTCTAAATAAAATAATTAAATGCATGTTTTTATGCAACTAGATACGCGACGCACGCTGCACGAATCCACGTTAAGTTGCCTACATAGAGATGAATTATTAACAACACGTTTGTTACAATATGAATTATTGTTAATTTAATAACGGTAATGTGGTACAGAAGTTTTTTCCACATAAATATAAGCGAAAGTGGCTCTTTGTGACTGTAATATAAACTATATGATTCACTTCAAAGAGTATAGGTGAGTCATAATGACTGCCATTGCTGCTTTGGTAGGTGTATGTTTGTTGATGTTTATTGTAAGAAATGTTTTTGTAATTACTAAAAATACTTAGAGCGGAATTATTTCATATAGTAATCATTTGAAACACTTTGTACATTAGAAATTAGTTCTGGTAAGTTCGGTTTTGTGTGGTTATTATTTCAAGTATTAAGTGTGTTAACTATTTACTGTAAGAAGAGGAACAATGAAACATATGTTCTTTTATTTGCATCACTGTACCCCATGCTGTAGGATATCTATGAAAATTATTTAGTTAATAAGTTCGGAGCACAGGTTTATATTTCTTTTTATTTTTGCAGGTTCTATTATGGTTCGAAATAGAATCAGGAAAACAGAGAAAGGAATATTTTTCTAAAAGGTGTAGACTTGTTGGTTTAGTTGAGTAAGGTTTAAGCTTATGAAAAGCTGCAGATAAAAAAGTAGTAAAATTTGCTACTATCTTTGGTTATGTAAGAAAATTGCTGGTGCAGAGAGAATGTGGTCTCAACATGACTAGAAAAACAGATCAGGAAAATAATTTTGCTTATGGTCTGAATTTTTCAAAAATGTATTACGGCTTCACCACTAAACACAAATGGGAAAAATTTTATGAAGCGAATTCCAAATTAAACATCCTTCAACAAGGCAAATGTTGGTTTGTTTTTTGACAATCTGGAAAGGGTTTGCAAACCTCATACAGAATTTGTCAATGGAACAAAGGTTTTTAATTTGAATGAAACGGCATCATCTACTGTCTAGAAACCAAGGTCTTAGCGAGTAGTAATACAAGGTCGATCCTAACCCAAGAAATCACTAGGTTTGAAAAAAGTCACTAGAAAAGTCACTACATTTGAAAGGTCACCCAGGGGGTCAGATGATAGCTGGTTCGCGTCCTCGCTAAAAGGTGGTTGTATCACAGCTAAAAATAGCCGGTTCATGTCATCACTACAACTTGGTCGCGTCGTAGCTAAAAATAGTCCGTTCTCGTCTTAGTTAACAATTATAGTGATAGCACCATCATTAAAAGTAGCTGATATGAGTCATCATTAAAAAATAGTAGATGAATCTCTGCTATGCAAATATGTCACAAAGAAAATAACCAGATATGTGTGGTTCGTATCTGTGATAGACACACGTAACTAGAAAACTAACTAGATGTGAGGTTTAAAACAAGTGGTGTATACAAACTAGCCTTTAGACAGATGTAAGTTTCGTTGAAGGCAACAAGTCTGCAGAAAACAATATAATAATGAATGAATGCTCCATCAGGAGCAATTTGTAAGGCATCTTCAAGAATTGCAAGAAATAGAATACTTAATACGCAAAATTAAACAGTTAAAACATGGCTTGTAGTTATGTCAAGTGCAACGGATGTTGAAGAAAGCACAATTATACTAACGTCTTTCTTGTCATTAATGTTTTGTTGTGAAATTGCTAACAACCTAGGCATTGATTTGTTTCATGTTACACTGGCAGAACTAAAATCAAAAGTTAGAAACTTAGGATCCCTTAGTGAAATTGGGATAGATCTCCCAATCTTCTCTTTTGATAACGAGGAGCCCGTCTGTTCATACGATTCGCATAACTGGCGCAAGATTTTTTTGGAGAATTGACCTCGAATAAATCATATGAGCTACAATCAATTAAATGTTCATCGGTAGTGCTGTTATTCACATCTTCAATTGGGGAAGAGCACTCGGTAGATGTAGCTGCCATGGTAGAACTATCCCCATGATTACACAACACCAATTCTTCAATTTATTACCCAAACTGTTAAGTAGCTAAAATTTGTAGCCATGGTTGTCGAAGTACTTATAGAATCTAAGGTTTTGTACATAGTTAATTTACAAACAGTTATACATGCTTATACATTATTACTCCAAGTCTTTTACGTTCGTGAAGGATTTACAGAAAGTGCTGCTGTTCAATACAGATAGATCCATCTTTACTGATTCGAGAACGCTTTTGAATTATAGTAGACACCGGAAGTGTCCTGTATATTACTGCATCGCGAATTTGATGGTAGAGGGGAGAGTGTGCTTTGAGAATTGTATCATTAGGCTAATCTACATCTGATGATGAAGAACTGTTGCCATCAGGCGATGCTGTCCATTTTCTTATATCGTTGCTCTTGAGCGTATGCCATCCACATGTTTTACACAACGCTCACTACGCATTACACTATTTTCTTATGTTGTTACTCAAAATTCACCCTATGTTAGATTTGTGCAGATATTAACAATCCGTTTGGTTACCACACATATCTGGTTACGTACATCAGCTATTGTTAGTGATGGTGCTGTCACTATAATATTTAGCTAAGACTCACACCGACTATTTTTAGCTATGACGCGACCACCTTTTAGTAAGGACATGATCCATCTATTTTTAGCTATGATACAACCACCTTTTAGCGAGGACGCAAACCAGATGTGTGTCTAGCTCAGATACGAGCCACATATATCTGGTTATTTCCTTTGTAACATATTTGCAAACCACACATGTTTTATCACCTACTATTTTTTAAAGATGACACGCATCCGTTTTTTTTTCTAGTGACTTTTTTCAAATTTAGTGACTTTTCTGGTGACTTTTGGGATCAAGACAAATAGGAAAATGCACTAGCGCTGAAAGAGCAACAAAGGTAACTACTTTGAGTGTAACTGGAAACACGATTCTTCTTGCAATGGTATTTCCTAGGGTACATTTTAAATCGCACATGCTTAAACATGTTTTAGCTGGTACCCTAGGTCTTGCAATATCAGCTGTGTGGATGATAGCTGAACTTTTCATTGGAGTTGTGAAGGCACGTCCCTTTCAGTGCTCTCATTTGACAATTAGGAGGGTCACTTGTCATCACAAGTAATAAATCTGGCTCGAGATATAGGGTAACAATTGTAACTTTCCCACAGTGTTACACGCGGACTGCAACCATTAGACGTTAGTGTGTATAACGCGCTTGAATCATTCTATAATATTTGAATGGTGCAACATCCTGGGAACATTGTAACATTGTGTGGCATAGCTGGAATTGTTAAACTAGCCTACGAACGAAGATTAACACCATCAATTATTATATCAGGTTGTAGAAAGACAGGAGTTTATCCATTTGGTCGATGAGTTTTAATAGATGAAGATTCCCTTGACAGTTATGTCACTAACAAAGCTGCAAATAATCAACCAACTTCTTCAAGAATATGCTTACTTCCTTTCATAAAAATTAATACAAATCCAAACAATCAAGCTCCTAAAGCTACTCTCATTTCTCAAATTTCAGAACAAGACCGTGCATATTAGTCTCCTCAGCATGAATCCCCTTCATTAATTTGACAACAGGTGAAGATGCTAATAAGAGAACACATAAACGCCAGGAAGACTTCTGAGGATTCCCAAAATCTGCAGCTCGAAATCGCAAAGTAAACGCATAATTGCTACGAGCACGGCAGAGAATAATACTCTAGTTGAGTGTTAGAAAACACACTGTATATAATTTGACCTTCAGTCTAGTTAGTTTTTATCAGAAGAAGGTGACATTATGATATTGTATGACTTACAAAAGAAAATAAAAGCTTCTTTTCTTAAGTAGTCTTGTCTCTTTGTGTGTTTTGTAAAAGATCGCACCCTTCCTATCAGTGCCACAAGGTACTAAAGTTTACTTTTGCGCTAAGACAATTGAAGCTGCCGGAGTATACTTGCTATTTGTGTACAACGTCTGGTCATATCGCACAAAGATTTTGTTTAAGGAAATTATGTGTCCCAAAACCGACATCGACACAAATTTGAGGAAAGGAACGTCAAAAATTAGAAAACAGAATTTAATTAATCTCACCTATCTTGAGGTTTTCTTCAAATGATGTTTGTAAAGTTAAAAGGAGAAACATACTCATGCTCTTTTCGACACTGGTTCCCACAAGTCGTGTATTACAGAATGTTAGTTGAGAAGATGGGATAAACACCGATTTGAAAAGAGCATCTAGTACATTCACACTTTGGACAAACCCAACCCAAAGTGAAAATCACATTTACCGTAAAGCTTGTCCTTATAGTATAACTAAGGAGTATTGCTGTAGTTTTGAAGTCAAGGACCAATCATTGATGTGCAGCTACGTGAGCTCTGTAAGAAGAGCACCATTGTTAGATGAGCTAGAAAAATGAAGGATAGAAATAACTGATGCTGCAGATGGATCCATTGATGTTTTAGTACGAACTGATGTAGCCGGCAAAGTATTTGTTGGGCACAAACATAAGTTAGAGCGTGGGCTAGTAACGGCACATACATTACTGAGCTGGACACTCACAGGCACATTGAAGCAATCTACTCAACATTTGCTTATAACTTGATTATTTCCTAAGATATTGCCATATCTGACTTATGGACTCGGTATTCAAGATACTGGAAGAATAAAATCGTGAAAAGAACAAGAAAAACTAGTTATGAAACATTTTGTATCAACTGTTATACAAGGTGATGACAAAGCATATGTTCTATTTTGTACACAACTTAACATCACAAGAAAATTGGGAAAAGACAATTTTTATAATGTGTGCAATAAAGATTTCATAACTGGTTAGCTGAAGGAGTTGTGAAATACCTGCCCTTTGAAACATTATGCCAATTTGCTCATTTTCTACTTCACCATCCAGTTTACAAAATCAGTAGTACACTTATACGTCCCGTTTTCGATGATTCGTCGAGAATTTATTCTATCTATGATTTTAGGATTTTACACGGAGAAGATTGGATTAAAAGCTGATATAAGGAAAGCGTTTCTTCAAATTAACCTACAGGAAGACGACAGGATTTTTTAAAAAATTTGGTGGTACGACAAAGATAACAGATTGAAGACTTAGATATGCGTGAATAATATTTGGAGTGACCTGCAATCTATTTTTACCATCAGCAGTTTTGGAACAATCATTTCCAGAAGTAAAAATTAAAGTATACCTTTGGTCTGATACGTCAACCGCTTTGTTATGGATTAAGAGAGAAGATCATTGGAAACCATTTATCTGGAATCAGGCTGATGGAATAAAACGTTTCTCGAAACCTCAAGGCTAGTACCATGTACCTGTATTTTTGAATTCAACAGATCTATCCACGAGGTTGTTTTACAAAACAATTTGCTGATGAGAGGGACCTACATGGCTAAACGATTCATATTCAGAATGGCCGAGTCAGCATTTTGATTGAACTGATGAAGAAATTAATAAAGAAAGAATAAAAATGGTTGTTTCTTCCTTATCTGTGGCTAACGGCAATATATGGAACTGTAAATATTTGTTAAAAACCAAACGCTTAAAACGAAAATTTTCTGACCTTAATTGAAATAGAAATAGCGCGAAAATTAATTATTCATTTTATTCAAGAAGAATAGGGTTGGAGCAAGATCCCAAACTTTCATCATTGTGCCACTTTTCTTATGACGAAAGACTAATTAGATTATGTACTAAGATATCAGATAGAGCTGATACAGGAAATTTTCATAAGCCTCATCTTTTGCTTGTTAAACTACGAAGCTGTGAAACCTTTGATTTTGGATTAATATGTTAAGAACAACCACACTGGATTACAAGGTTTGATGAGTATTCTCAGGAAAAATTATTTAATGAAGAGAATTTGTTAAATCAGTTGTTGATGGATGCACGAATTATAAAAGATTTAAGCGTAAACTGCTCGAAACGCCTGTCATTAGTCTGCCAGAAAAAACAGCTGTGACGCTGCAGTTTTTGAGGTTGTAGCTTTAACTGATCTTTTGTATCTCAATTCAAATGAGAAATTGTGGATAGTACTATACACTTGTGCTATCCTCCATGCTCTGCATTTTGAATTAACATCATCACAATCAAACAATGAATCTTTACAGACGTTGTGATTTATCGCTTGCAGAGGTTGACCTTCAACAATTTATTCTGATTGTGGAAAGATTTTCACTGGCTGTGCAAACGCTCCGAAAGACATAAATGGGTCAGAGGTACCCGAAAATGTGCTACAGTGCATATAATACACTGGAAACGGTACCCTCAAACTGATGCAGGTAGGGTGGTTGGTGGGAGCGCCTCATATGACTGATGGAAGACTTGTTGAATAAGACTAGTTGGAAAAACAAATCTTAGTTTTGAGAAATTACAAACAGTGGTTTGTAATTGTGAAGCAGTTGTAAACACCCGCCCATTTATACGTCTGAAGATGCGAATGGTTATATTGTCCTTACGCCAGAAATGTTTTTACAAATATCAAATAAGTTGTAGTGACTGATCTTGATTTGGTTGTAGCTCAAAACTTGAAAAAGCGGTATAGATAACGTTCGAGACTATGATAAGATTTGAATAAGAAGTTTCAATGTGAATATTTACGCCAACTCACCCTTTTAACGAAAAAAAATTTTTACTGAGGTAAATAAAGGAGATGTGGTCTTAATATCGGATTTGAATAACAAGAAATTTGAATGGGTCGTATAGTATCAATTATTCCTAAGTTGAAGACTACCACGGGTAAATTGCTGAAGCCAGTTCAACGTATCTATCAGAAAATTTAGTAATACGCTCATTGTCAAATAATATACTTCAGATCCAAGATAAAGAAGATCAGGTATCAAAGAAGACATTGAGAGGATCTATAGTTCAAACAAGATCTGGGAGACAAATAAATGTGCCAGAAAGATATGGTATTTGATTGTATCGTTATTTATGAATTCAAGAATTACACAACACGATGTATCCAATTTGATTTTTAGTCTAGTTAGTTTTTGTGACAGGAAGGAGACTTATTATAATTGTTTGGCCTGTGAAAGAAAATAAAACTTTAGAGATTTTGCTCTTGTTGAGTATAAGGTTCCTGGTAAACAAAATAATTTCCTCATTGAAGAACTGATGAACAATAAAGTCAATGATATTTGTTATGACATAAGCTTTCTAAAGAAGAGCAACAAAGTGGCGAATAAGTTCAACCACAAATTGAACATACAAATTCAGTTAATCATTCTCAAATAAAATATATCCATCAGAACCCACAAATTATGGGAAGACAAAGCGGAGGAAGGGGTCGGTCACATAATATTGATATTTCACATATAAACATTAAGTAACATTAAACTGGAGCTACCTTAAATACATCCTATCGCTTTGACGACCCGACCCGGTTAGTGAAACAAATACTTCTTACAATGACAACTTCTAAATCAATAAAGTACTGTACGGTAAGGGTAAAACAGGTTTTTATCCCCATACCGGTTTAAATATTAATAATAAACAAAGATAATGATAATCTAACCAGTGTAAAATGGCTTTTTAGATAAAAAAAAAGGCGCGTACATAACATTAAGGATTGCTATGGTATTGAAGTTCTACTAAAAATATGGCTCTTTTAAACCTATACCAGATGTGATTCTTAAAACTCGTAAAATTGTAAAACGCAAATACCACCCATTTTTCTAAGTAACAGTGAATTATTCAGAATTAATAAAAATAACTTATTTTATCCCACGGTAGCGCGAGGTATAAAGCAATCATAAATACGTATTTGTAACTGTAGGAAAAACACCAGATGTGATTCACCTTTGTAATAACCCCTTTCTATACCAAATCCAAACGTAAGCATTGTCTTAAGAATTATTTTATTATCTTAAATGATCAAATAAATAATTAGATCGAATCTGTAATCGAAAGTATAAAGAAAGCAAATAAATAGATAAAATAAACAAATAACTAGCTCTAATTTGTAATCTAAATTCTAAATTATAAATAACTAAAGAATTTTTCTTTGCTCAAATAAATAACAGCAAGTCGTGTAGGGTACAATCTAATTTAAATACGAAGTTATTGAATAGATTTTTATCGGTTAATAATAAACAAACATAATAATAATTTAACGTCTGAAATGGTTCTTTAAATACGAAAGGCAAGTAATCAATATTTAGGATTGCTATAGCACTGAACTTCTACGAAAAAATACGGTTCCTTTGAAATCCAGGCCAGATGAATAAAATCGTATTGACACAAATATAAAATACAAAAGATGGGACTACGCATGACAGAGCCTGAAATTAATAAAAAACATTCTGTAAGGGGAAATTCTAGGTACAGCTTGCAAACTAACTACTTGGTAAGTTTTTAAACATTTTTCTTTGTTTTCAAATTTAAAACTTAATCCATTTTATTTTTGGTACTATATGAAATTTGAAGTTTAATTATAACAGTTAGTTGTAAAATAAAATACAATTCATGATTATTAAACTAAACTTCTGTGCGTTCATTATAAACAATTTTTATAATTACATTTCATGTTATGTTATATAATATTTTTCTTAACAGCAAATTTAAAAGTTAATCTAACTTTCACCATTGTTACTATGTTTAATCTTAATGTTAATGTTAATTAATTGAACCTAAAAGCAGGTAATTAAAGTCGGGTGGGCTAATAGGGTCATTATAATTATTTATTATTACCCTTCAATTAAATAAAAGTGAAATTTGAAAAATAGACAAATTATGTTATCACAATTCTTTTCTTGAATATTTTCTTTAATTGCAAATTCAAAATTTAACCTAACTTTTACCTTTGTTACAATATTTAATCATAATTATAATTCATTAATCCTAAAAGTAGGCAATTAAATAAAAGTGAAATTTAAAAAATTGAAACGTTTAAGTTATCATAGTTCACGACAATAATAAAACAGATTTGATAAATAAGTATTAAATTATGTAATTAAAAATTATTTTAATTTTATTAAATACATAAATAAAAAGTTTACCTCGAGTAGGATTTGAACCTACGAACTGTACTTTGCTAGAGTACCGCGCTAACCAACTGCTATTATATTTAGAATTTACATTAGTTCTATATACATAAAGACAAAATTTACATCGATTGGGACTTGAACCTTGATGGCGCAGTTAGTTAGCGCGGTACTCTAGCAAAGTACAGGTCGTAGGTTCAAATCCTACTCGAGGTAAACTTTTTATTTATGTGTTTAATAAAATTAATAATAATTTTTAATTACATATTTACCTTTGAACTTATTCGTTCTTAACAAAAACTTATAATAATTTAGTATTAGTTAAGTTGCTTTGGTGTGAGTGAATCCTTACGACATTGCAGGCTTACATTCCATTAATATAAGTAATTTGAATGTAATCTCATTATATTTAGAATTTACATCAGTTTTACGTTCATAAAGACAAAATTTACCTCGATTGGGGCTTGGACCTTGATGGCGCAGTTGGTTAGCGCGGTACTCTAGCAAAGTACAGATCGTAGGTTCAACTCCTACTCGAGGTAAACTTTTTAATTGTGTATTTTATAAAATTAATAATAATGTTTAACTACATATTTACCTTTGAACTTATTCGTTCATAACAAAAACGTATAATAAACATTAAATTAAATAACAAATAACTAACTCTAACTCGGAAATCTAAATTAAAAATAATCAAAGCATTTGGTCGCAAATAAATAACAGCAAGTTCGGTAAGAAGCACGAGAACCAAGAGAACAATACAATTGCCTCGGATGGACCTGGCTACAAGGTCGAAACAGACTGACGACTGTGCAAGGAATGAATGGCGAGTCGGTACATGGAATGTTGGTCGTATGCACGGTAAAGCATTTGGAATTACGAATGTAATGTACAAAAGGCAACTTGATATTCTGTGTGTATCGGAGACAAAGCGCAAAGGAAAGGATGCTGTGAAGATGGAGGATGGCACTATGGTCAGGAGTTGAGACTGAAGTGCATGACTCAAAAGGAGTTGGTGTGATCGTAAGTGAAAGAGCGAAAAGATGTGTTAAACAGTACGAATTGGTATCTCCCCGGGTAATGTGGGTTAGAATAAATGTGGAGTTGCGAAGAACTTTTCTTATTGGGTGCTATGCACCGGTGAATGAAGAAAGAGACCTATAGTGTGAGATTTTTGGAATGATGTAGAGGAGTTGATTGTATGTAAGCCAAACGAAATAATGACAGTGGGAGATATCGGATGGATGGGTGGGTGTACAGAGAGAACATACTGAACGCGTTCTAGGAAAGTTCGAAGACCAACGATTCAATGAGAATGGTGAACGCCTGGTGAACATCTGTGTGGAGAGAAGCCTGTTTGGATCCCATACGTAGTTTAAACATAAAAATGTGCATATGTATGCATGGAAAAGTGTGATTGACTTGATAGTGTATGATGAACGACTTAGAAACCCGGTGAGAGATACAAAAGCAATGCACGGATCGGAGTTTGGATCGGGCTTTTTGGTTATATCGAGAGTTTGTTTTGTAAGTAAGTATGGAGAAGGAAAGCGAACGCAGTGCGAAGGTCCAGAATTAGGGTAGACACACTAGTAGATAATAGTACGACAATGAAGTACGCAGATGTACGCTGACGTTGAAAGCGCATGGATAACCTTGAAAAACTTTGTTGTCAATTGTGCCGTGTGGATATGTGGAAGAGCGACTGTAACTAGACAGAAAACATGTGCTTGGTGTAATGAATCGGTAAAAAAGGATGTACATAGGAAGAAATATGCGTACAGATGAAGAAACAAAGAAGCGAAGAAGTAAAGTAAAAAGAATAAGTAAAGAGGAAGTGATGGTTGTGGAATTTGAGGAAAAGAAAAATCTCTTCTGGAAATAATACAATACAAAAATACACAACGTGGCCCAAAACAGAACGCTGTGCAGGGGTGATGAATACGAGCAACGAAATAGTATGGGACGATACTGCATTGAGGAAATTCTGACAAGAATATTTCTAAAAGCTGCACACTAGTGAGGAAAGTAAAACTGAAGGGTTAAATAGGGAGAATATAGAAGGAATGGTGAATGAAACTGATATTGGGATAAATGAGGTAGAGAAAACGGTAGGAAGGTTGAAAACGGTAAAGGAGCAGGCGTAGATGAAATCATTGGTGACATGTTAAAGTATGGAAGTGCAAAGCTTATACGAAGATTGTGTGAATTATTTAGTGTATGCCTTAAGTGTGGAAAAGTGCCCAAAGATTGGAAAAGTGGGATCATTGCACCACTGTATAAGGGTAAGGGAACAAGAGTGATTGCAAGAAGTACAGACGAATTAGTTTTCTCAGTGTACCTGGTAAAGTATTTTGAAGAATACTGATTGATAGAGTACGAGAAACTACACATTCTAAGATTCGGGATGTGTAGGGTGACCTCATGCCAGGAAGTGGATGTGTTGATCAGGTGGTTACTCTCCAGCAAGTGATCGAAAAGTGTAAAAAGGAAGCTGTACTGTGCGTTTGTAGATGTGGAGGTAACATACGACAGCGTGAATAGGGAGAAGCTGAGAAAACATTAAATGAATATGGCGTAAATAAACGTCTAATCAACGGAATAAGGGCAGTATATTACGGCACCCGGGCGTGTGTTAGATTGAGGGGAGGTGTAAGTGAATACTTTAACATTTAGCAAGGAGTACCACAAGACTGTGTAATGCCATGGTATTAGTTCAATGTATTCATGGATAAATGTGTTAGGCAAGCATGTACCGATACAGATGGTGTAATGGTTGATGACGTAAATGTACGAGTTCTTGATTAAGCAGATGTCGTGAAGGTTAAGTTATGTAACATTAAGAGAGTTATCACTAAGTAGTACTTAATTTGTTAAATCATTCAACATTATGTTAAAATTTGTAATATGTACCCTCTAATCTGTTTCACTGTACAGTGTGTCCTATTTTCGATTATATTTCGGGGCATCTCACTTACTAGTGAAGATACAGAGTTGCGGTTTTCACAATACAATGGTACTTTTTTGTGAGAAGAACGCTGGTATAAACAAAACTTTTACAGCGCGCTACATTTCTGAGATACAGGGCGAAATTGAAAATATTGCATTTTGGGACCCTCGTTATCCTTTCAAAATAAAACGTATGGTTTTTTTAACGGAACACCCTGTATATTTTTCCTGTGTTTGATTGGAAATTTTGTAAGGTTCGAAAAAATATATAATACAGCATGTGTATTTTAAATAATAAACCTAAAATCTATGATTCCATAAAATCTTCGTAATAACATGGTGTGTATTATATAGCATTAGAATTACTAGGTCATGAGTTAATTATATTAGGATATTATAAACATAGAAATTTTAAAAAAGCTAAATCAATTTTAAGGCAGAATAGAACTGAAGAACTTAACGTAATATTAACTCGATAGTAACCCCTTAATAGTTTCACCTCAAAAGAACTGCTCAAAATGGTTGCCATTTTCCCGAACGTAATGTTGACATACAGTGGTTATTCTTTTTAAAGCATTTAAAATAATTATGGAACGTCGTTGCAAGTTTTGAAATGCCGCATTGGGCCATTAAGTAGTTCATCTATTGTCCAATGGCGGGTACTATAAACCTTATTCTCCAAGTAGCCCCATAAGAAAAAGTCTAGCATGGATAGGTTAGGTGACCGTGAAAGCAATCTAATTGGTCCATGAGTACCGATCCACTTTTGCGGGAACCAATTGTCAAAAAAAGGTCGAACAATTACAGCATTATGTGCGGGCGCACCATCCTGTTGGAAATGTATCCTGTTAAGGTGAGCTAAAGGAACATTGTCTAGTAACACAGAGATAGAATCTTGCAAAATTTCAAGATTTCCCTGTAAGACTGCCTTCATAAATTCTGTATTCTATTGGTTGCCCCAAAATAAAACAAGCTACGCTAAATCCCAATCCACCCTGTTGCTCTCTTTCGAATAGCACATAGATAGTTTTCTTGGGACCAATGCATAGTATTGTGCCTGTTGAAAATACCTGCACCCGAAAAGTAAGCCACATCGGACCATATTATAAATCTAGCAAAGTTATTACCAATACGCATTTGTTCCAAATACCAGTTGCAAAACAGTAACGACGTTCTGCATCCCCAGGATGCAAATTTCGAACAATTTTAATCGTGTATGGCTTAAATTTATATTTGGTCAATATTCTTTGAACCCGAGTCTTGGGAACACCAATCTCCTGCATGATTGTGAAGGCGTTGCCTCTATACATGCTAAAACGTTGACTTCATCCGTATCGCGATTTTCCTTATTATACTTTTTTTGGTCGGGGTTGGATAAATGATCCGTGTTCTGCCAATTCGAGAAAACATTAAAAGACAAGGTTGCCTTCTTTCTGGATATCTATAAACCCAAATGATATTTAAATAAAAAATAAGTCGAAACATGTCATATTTTTCAAAATGTTGATAATTTTCATTTTTAGCCATTGTAACGAATACAATATTACGCAGAGAATATAAATTTTGCAACTGACATGTCTTGACAAGCGCTTAGCAAATGCGATCATTTACTTGTTCCAATAATCAGGGCCTACTAATTCTAATGCTGTATAATACACACTATGTTATTACGCAGATTTTGTGAAATCATAGATTTTAGGTTTATTATTTAAAATACACATCATGTATTGTATATTTTTGTAAAGCTTACAAAATTTCCAATCAAATGCAATAAAAATATGTTCCGTTAAAAAAAACCATAATTTTGATTTATAGCTAGAAATTGACAGCTTACAGCAAAAATACTACTACGCCACTGAATTCTACGTAAAACACTGGGGTCCCAAAATGCAATATTTTCAATTTCACACTGTATCTCAAATGTAGTGGTCTAGGAAAGTTTTATTTATACCAGCGTTCTGCTCACAAAAAAGTAGCACGGTATTGTGAAATATCATCGAAAATGGACACACTGTACAACAATACAAGTGCAATTATTTAGAAAATTCTGTTTTACACAATTTTGGGTTGTTTTGCCTGGACTGTTAATTTGCAAAAAGAAAGTCTATATAATGACCTATGCTTGGAAATAGTTATTTGTATACCAAGGACGCAAAATGCTACTTTAACGGCCGATGGTAAAATTAGCGGGTGAGACCATTTGCGCCCGAGGCCGACAATTTTTGAGGGTGCCAAAGACATTTTGAATGCAATCGTTAAATAAATATTAATACACAATTAAATTCAAGTTATTTATATGCATAATGAGTACTAAAATTGTCAATATGCTACGTTGTGGGGTAGAATAAAGGTACCTAGTGAAACAGATCTATCCAAATAACAAACAACATTAATTATCAAATTACACTTTGTAATTAAGTGTAATTCGTTGAATTCGGGACAAAATATTGAGGTTATGTACCTCCATTTATTTGTTTACAAACTTGCCGAAAAATCAGCACAATGTATCATTTATCTGACAGTGCTGTCTAACACGAGGCTCGCGGCCCGCATACGGCCCGCGACGTTACTGTTTGCGGCCTGCGGAGCGGGCTTCTCAATGTATATAAATTATCTTCAAATACGAAATATGCACAATTGTTACATTAATCATAAAATACAAATAAAATAACGTGTGACGCCACTGGCGACGGATAGAAGGTCGCAGCGAAGTTACTGGAAATCGGACCGATCTTGCTCGGTCACTCGAATATTCGGGAAGCCACGCGCTATTTATAAAGAGGTTGAGTCAAGCGGGACGGGCATAGTTAGTTAATAATTGTTCTACTGTGTAGTACGCACTAATTCTAAAGCCTTTTTAAGTGAAATACTCGGTGGAATATGTCTTCGCAGAGAAGAAAAGTAACGAACGAACATCGAGTTTATAATGACCGTTGGGAATCAGACTATTTAATCACAAACAACAATAATAGATTTCAGTGCATTATTTGTATGCAAGTACTATCGGTTCCCAAAGAATATAATATGAAAAGACATTACACTACGTTACACGAGAAAATATTTCATCAATATACATGGCAGTCAAGAAAAGCTATCATTACGGATTATAACAAAAAAGTCAAACAACAAACAACATTTTTTTTAAAATCTGACACTGATAACAAGCGCAGTATTGCCGCTTCTAACGAAGTAGCGTTGGAAATTGCCAGAGCGAAGAAACCTTTTAGTGATGGAGTGCTAATTAAAAATGTGCAATCTAAATGGCAAAACAATTCAATGACACAAAATTTGCCGAAAAATTCGAAACAGTCTCAGTGTCGCATCAAACAATTGCAAGACGCGTGGACCATATCAATCAATATGTATACAAAAAAACTGCATAACATGGTTGAAGGATGTAAATATTTTTAGCTGTGCCTGGATTAAAGCACTGATCTGTGGAACATTAGCCAGCTTGTAATTTTTTTCCGAACTATTCAAAACGACTTCAGTGTAGCAGAGGAGTTGTTTGATCTTATTCCTCTCCATGGTACAACCAAGTGTACAGATATTTTTGAAGCTGTAAATAAGGTGGTATCAGACTACGGGGATCCGATAAATGTTCCTGTATTGTTACTGATGGAGCCAGAGCTATGATAGGAACTGAAATTGGATTTGCAGAACTCTTGAAACAAAATAACATCAACTGTCCTGTGATACACTGTATTATTCACCAAGAAGCCCTATGTGGAAAATCCTTACGTCAAATGAATGTCATGAAAGTGGTTGTTAAAATAACTAATATTATTAGAGGGGGCAATCGTGCTTTGACCCACAGAAAGTTTCGTGATTTTTTAGCCGAAGTAGATGCTACATATGGGGACTTGTTACTTCACACCGATATTCGTTGGTTAAACGCCGGAAATTGTTTGCAACGATTCTTCGCTCTACGCAAGGAGATTCCTATTTTCCTTAAAGATGAAGTCAAGTCCAACACTACGGAACTGGAAAATCAAATGGTAGGTGCACAATTTTTAGCAGACCTTGCATTTTTAACAGACATCTCACCTTAACGAATTGAATTTGAAGCTACAAGGAAAACAGCAGAATATTGCCAACTTATTTGGACACATAAATGGATTTAAGAATAAGATTAAGCTTTTCAAGTCTTCATTAGAAAAAAAAGATTTTTCATTTTTTCCAAGTTGTAAAGAGCATTCTGAAGAAATAAAGGATTTTGAGGAAGTTTCAAATTTACCTCACATAAAATACATTGACACAGTTGCAGAAGACTTTGATAAACGATTTAGCGATTTTAAACAAATAGAAAGAGAGATTTTAGTTTTCACCCAGCCCCTTACAATTTCAGTTGAGAATGTAGGCAGAGCAGAACTTCATCTGGAATTGTGTGACTTGCAATCAGATCCTTTTTACCAAGGAAGAACTGAAACTGGATTGGACTTTTTCAAGTTGCTGCCAGAAGAACGATATCCCAACTTGCGAAACTTAGGGCTTACACTGGGCTCAATGCTGGGAAGCACGTATCTTTGCGAAAGCAGCTTTTCCAATATGAAATTATAATAACAATAGTAATAAAGTGGTGATGTAATTTGTACATTGATTAAACGCCAAATGTAATCTCTAATTACAATTTATTTAACAAATTGAATTACTAACCTTTCACCACTAATTATATGCCGTCTCGTCCACAATCGGTTGATTAAATATAGGGAGGGTTCTACTATATTGACTTGTTAACACACATGAAATGCGGCTTGTTTCTCACCTGCTTAATTATTTTCCTTTCTCTAATTAATAAAAAAAACAATGTAAAAAATTATAAAAAAATATATAATTAAATGTATTCTCGAGCGCCATGTTATCTTTGTCAAGGAATAACAAAACCTAAATAATGAACAATAATAATTTTCTATAAATATCAAAAATTAACAATGTGCAATTAAGTTTATTTACCCAATATATGGATGGTTAAGGAGAGGTAAGAAAAGGTTTTAAAGCTAAGCTTAAAAAATATAAAATTTACCACATAAATACCTCAGTATAATGATTTTCTTATAGACAGCTTCCAGTGTTTAATTATGGATGCGGAACGGTCAACCAGTATGAAAGCGTTTCTACATTTTCCTTGCGTATTCTTGTAACAACGCGATCAATTATGTATTTGAAGGGATTTTCGATCCACTAAACTTATTGTATTCTTGATGTTTTATTGTATTAAAATTGCATTTTAAGATGAAATTATTTGAATGAAGAGAAACTTATGTAAATAAGTAACTTAAGAGCCATTTAAAATATAAATATAAGTATGAGTAAGTAAGTAAGCAAATAAGTGCCTTAAGTGAGTATAAGGGAATAATATAAGTACTATAATGAGTGTACTTAAGTGTACGTGAGTGCCTGGAAAGAGCAAATACTTAAGCTTTAAATATAATGAATTGAAAAATAACTTACCACCAAAATTCTGATGGCACCAAATATAAAAATTAAGTAAAAACCATTATAACAATGTCTTCTGCTTTAACATTCAGCAGCAAGTAAAGTAAAAAATAGAGGCTTTCAGAATTGCTTCTGTAAGTGCCCCCCCTCAAGAAGTGGTCACGCATTGCGCGAAATACAATGATCGGAGTCCAATCTTTAAAAGAAAGGGAACTATAACTATTTATATTATATTACACCCAAAATATATGTTCTATGAAATGCAATTTAAGTTGCCTTTCTCAATTTTACATGTAAATAATTAAAAACTCCTCTAATTTTACTCCAAATAAATTAATGATCTTAGATTAACGTATTTTTAAATACAACCACAAAAAAAGGTTGTTACAAAATTTATAAAATAAAAATATAGATGTTCCCTCTCTGATAAGTCACTTACTCAGTTGCTTCGTTTATCAACAACAAATTTTGAAGTTAATATTGATGCATTAGTTAGTGAAAATCAACATCCTCAAATTTCTCACTAATTTTTTTTTTGTAAGTAGATATGTTTTTGAATAAATTAAAATAATAATACAAACGCGTTTTTTCTTTATATACCATACCTATTAAAACTAACTGATAAAGTTGCATACGATGTATTTTGTGATGCGGCCCTCCAAAACGCATTTTTTTTAAAGCAGCCCTTGGAGCACTTGCAGTTGGACAACCCTGATCTATCACATTGCTAGAAATACTTTCTCGTCCGCTGCTCATGACAACGGACACAAAACCATGTACATTTACTGTAAATATTTGTTTATTGATGTTTGTCAAACATCTTCATCAGTAATAATCATTATATCAACAATACTGTAAATAGAAGCATTCACTGAATAAAATGACGCAATTATTAAGTATAATTTATTAAAGTAATTTTTTGCAAATATTAATTGAGGCATTTTGTATGTATATCACAAGCGTGTTTTATAATGCAACAATGTGAATTATTCGTAGGAAATTCTATATCAAACTAACCTTGATTAACGAATCGCTTTATTTAATTTTTTATCACACACAATAATAATCATTAGTGGAAGCTTTTTTGATTTAAATTTTACAAGTTAAATAGTGCACAGGTGTACGAATGATTTTCAGTTATCAAGTAGACCTGTAAACATGATTATCGTATTACTACTTTTTTTAGACAGTTTTGGTAAGTGCTAAACGGAAATAATAATGCACCAAATGCAATTTTAGGCCCCTCTCTGACACATCCACCAAATTTGATACAACCAAAAATTGTGGGTGGAGGTATCGCTGCAGTTGGTCAATACCCGCATCAAATTTCAATTCAAATGTATGGTCACCATACTTGTGGTGGTTCTATAATTGACCAGAACAATATTCTCACAGCTGCTCACTGTGTTGTTGATGAGTAAGAATAAGAATAATTACTTAAATGCTTATAAGCAATGTTTTTTTGCAGACCATTTGCTTCTCTGTACACCGTAGTTGCTGGTATAAATAACGTGGGGCAAAAAGGTGATCGGTATCCAGTTGTAAAATGTTAATGCCAGCAGAGTATGTCAGTCACTTGCAGCATGATATTGCCATTTTAAAACTTGGCAAACCAATCGTTTATAATGCAAAAGTACAACCAATTGATCTAGAAACGAATTTTGTAGATGCTGGGGTTCCTTGTGAATTAAGTGGATGGGGTCAAATACATGCGAATAAAGACATATCGCGGGACCTAAAGAATGTCAGATACACAGTTCAATCGAACCAGGCATGTGGGAAAGCACAGCCACATCATAATCCTACTATATATTCTTCGCATATATGTACGGTTCCAATACGAGGACATGGTGCATGTATGGGAGATTCTGGTGGGCCACTAACTGCAAATGGAAGACAGATTGGTATCGTGTCTTGGTCTCGTCCTTGTGCTATTGGATATCCCGATGTATTTACTAGAGTATCGTATTACCAAAATTGGATACAAGCAGCAAAGGCGTATAAAGTGTAAAATAAAGGGTATTTAAGTATGAAATGTAACATTTATTGATCGTCAGTCTGGTTTCCCACGCTGCCTGCATGCGTAGATATCTATACAAGGGTAACCGTGTGATATCTACCAGACATGTCGAACATTTGAGAGCCACTCCTAAAGTAATCATAATAGTTATTAATGATACTAGTTCGATATGAACGTCATAATGAAACGCGTGTAAAGTTAAGTTTATTTACACAAGTTTCATTACGAAGTTCATATCGAACGTGTATCATTCAAAATTTAATCTACGCCAGTCCAAATAGATTTTCTTTGCATAGATTCGATTTGTTTACAATATAAGAAACGTTTTTGTAAATAAAAATTCAAAATTATTAAGTGCCCATATTAATCGATGTTATAGTAACCGCGCTTATCGATTGTTACAATTTTTACGTTGACAACGTCATTATTTGCGTTCAATTTTGTGCTTTACATGAGTTTCACGCACTGATGGACTGAATTTAACAAATTGTACAGACTTTATAATTAATGTTTATAATAAATAAATGTTGGTAAAGATTTTATAATGAAGTAAAAGTTGTAACTAACTTTCTTTTTGCCTGTTTTTTATTTTAAAATTTGCGTGTTATTATGAGTTCATAATGGCACTGGGTGCTATTATGAAGGCCATAATGACACCCAAATGAAGATGATAAATATGTCATAATGACACTGGCGTAGATTAAAGAGTTTAAAGCTTTCCTTATTATATATATATATATATATATATATATATATATATATATATATATAACCTGTATAAATAAAAATTAATCGGCAAATATATTGCTAAGCGCAAAACTCGGGAACTACTGGACCAATTCTTCTTCTTAGATAAAAGTCTGAAGAAGACAAAAGTTGGGAAAATCTCCTGGAAAAACGTGATAACCTTATTTTTCATTTTAATTAATATAACACGGTGAGCGCCTAAGCCCTAGTATACTTTCTCTCTTACACACGGACTATCTGTCTCACCGTGAATGCACTAGGCCAGAGTAGATAACATGCATGCTACAAGACTAATCCATGCCATGAAATAGTGAGGGAGAGGTAGAATGTGTGTGTATATATATATATATATATATATATATATATATATATATATATATATATATATATATATATATATATATACAAGGTGTCCGGAAAAATATGGAAATCTCTCGGATTCAGGTAGAAGACCAAAAAATTACATGACAGGTTCCTATAAACTGTTTTCTTCCAGACCCTCCCTACGGAGATGTGAGCACCTAAAGGACGCCGCTGGAAATAAGTTTTTCTTGAATAACTTTTAAAGTACTTGACATTTAATAAAAAATCAGTATGATGGCCACTAGTAAGGGCGTCTTAAAATAGTATCCTTGACAACATGTTTAGCTCGTTTAGTTTACCAGGGATGGACTAAGTTGTACACCTTAAAGCCTTAATTTTTAAAACGCTGTATGATAAAGATCTAAAAAAATATTTTTGGGTAGCTTGAACCTTTACCTAAAAAAAGGTACACTTGTATAATATCGATAAAATTATTTTCGAGAAAAAAAATGTTAAACTAATTAATGTTTCATAATCAACAAATTATTAAAAAAAATTAAGCCAGTGTTTTTTTTGTCACATCGCAGATATATTGGTCGCCATCACTTTACTTTAAATTTACTGAATTTTGGATTTCGTGGTGATTTGAATTGTAAACTTGTTCGAAATATGGAATTCACTTTTATTGAATATACATATATATATATATATATATATATATATATATATATATATATATATATATATATATATATATATATATATTGAGATGTTCAGAAAGAGGTAATAGAAGTATCGGACAGCTTACATGACATTTGGGTAATAAAAAGGGGTGATTTCTAGCTCGATACATGTGCAAGACACTATTTTACATAAATCTGGTTCACGATGTGATTAAAATAAATTTATTTGGTATAAATTAATCTGAATATCATTTGCTTAGTTTGGTTTCATCATAAAAAGCAATTTGCTGCTAACAAAATTGTCAAGAATGTTAAATATAACCATTTTCGTAAAGTCATTTTAGTATTGCAATTATTGCAATAAAAATCAATTTTTCAAAGGTAATTTGGCAAGTGGACATTTTACAGGTGTTTAAACATGGACTATATAGTTAGGATTATGTTAGGGATAGTGTATGTTTAGTTTTTGAATGCAGGAAATACAAAAATTTAATAAAAGGGTTATAATATGCACAGTTTAGACATTTTTCGCACATATTTTTGGAAGCGAATTAGTGACAAAAATTATGTTACAAGTTTCACAATAAGAACAACATATAGAACAATTTGGTATACAGACATTTATAGTGCCGTACATTTTTATAGTGAAACATTTAAAAAGAGTGTTAGACGATGAAACTTTTTCAATGCAACATTATATAACATTATGCATTGCAAATAATTAGTGAGAATAATAAAGACAATAAGTACAAACCTTAAACATAACATTTTAAGTGTTAAAAACATTTTTAAATATAAATTATTTTCATTTTTAGATTTAAGTTTGGTTAGGTTGTAATTTTTAGGTTTTTTATATAATTTTATACTTTTTCCACATTATTACACTTAGATTTTGCTCTTAAAGCAAATAATAGATGTTCTTTCTTAATATGACACAGTTTTTATAAGGATACAGCGCTCTTCTCCGCAAAATTATGTTAATTCTGAGGTAAATTTTAGATAATATTACAAAAGCTAATAAATTTCTTTAAATTAAATGTTTCGAACACAAAAGATATGTATTCTTATGTAGAATGTTCTCAGAATTCCATTTTTGCAATTAGTTTTAGTATAGCTTGTAAGTGTAAATAGTTAGAAGCTTATTTAAGGTAGATTAAGTTACTTCGTATATTAACGTTAGGAATTATAGCTTGTTAGGTGTCTTTTTGTTCAAAATTTTACGTAGTTTTCATTTCCGTTTTTAATTTTCAATTACGATTATGCATAAGAAAGTTACGGCCAAATTTCCATTTGTGTCCAATTTGTAATCTAGATCCACCAATCATAGCCATAGTTACTTTTGCAATATGGCTGTAAAAAAATGAATTTTGGTAACAACCAGAAACATATAAAAGCAAGCGCTCAGGAAATCACTCTCTCTCTAGAATTTGTTCAAAAGTGTAAAAGGTTAAAACAGTGTTGTGAAATTTGTGTTATAGAGTAAGTTCATAACCTAATTTAAATTCGTCAAGAAGTTTTACGTTACGAAGAATATTTTCGAGAGCACTTGTTTTTATATCGACGGTTCGAAATAAATAATTCGGTCTCCGATACCTGTCGTTTTTGAAAAAGATTTTTGTTCGTGTTAATTTGTGTCACGATTTTGTAAAGATTTGCTTTTGTGTTATCTAACTTAAATTATTTCCGTTTATACCAAATTAAACCCCATTTTTAATTGGTCAAAGTTGTTTTATTTCCTCGGACAATTTCTTTTAAACAAAATTTTTATCGGTGGCTAAAAATAAAAGTGTTATCAACAAAATTTTGGTTATAAAAAAAATATTTTTAAAACGATATCACTCATTAAGATTTAAAACTATTTAAATAAAAAGTTACCGAAATTAAATAAGTGGTTGGAGTTTGCCGATTTTGGAGAAAACATCTTTAAGTTTGGAAGTTGGTGTCTTCGACAACCGAGATTCGAGTTAGCAGTATTGGCTGATGGTAACAACCGTAATCAAGTGGACATTGCCTACATCCAACTGGAGTATCCGAAGACATCAATCAACCGTGAGGACAGTATATGTGAGTCAGATCTTAATAACCCTATTCATTGATATTTCCCTGCAATTTATATTTGTTACATATATGTTTTTGGTTAAGAATTTTAAATATTTACTTGTGTAAACACCTGTAAAGATATTAATTTCTTTTCTTTTTCTAAATTCTCATTGTGGTTCTAAACATTAAATTTTCTAAATTAAGTACTTGACATCTTTGACAGTTACTAATTTCACTTAAGTTCATTACAACGCATGCGTTTGATAGCAAATTATATTCAGAATTATTTTTATACTTTCAATTCAATTACATAAAGGATATTTCTTATACACATTTACAGATACAAAATTTTAACTTCAAACTAAATTCCCTGAACCCTATCCCCATATGAGATTCTGAGCTAGTCCGGTGCAACACAATATAATAATTAAGATTTAAATATTACTTCAATCATAACAATTATAATCATAAATTATCAACATTTAAACTTGAAATAATTATTATTTCCAAACTAAATAATTTTATTTACCTCACAAACTAGTAAGTCGCCATTCATAATCAAATTCAATATTAAACATTACAATTTATATATATATATATATATATATATATATATATATATATGACTTATTTTATTTATTATTATTTTACCATGTCCAAGCATATAGATGTTTTATCACAAAAGATAGAAAAATAATTTAAGAAGCAAAAATACTCTACATTCAATTATTAATAATGCTACATATTCAGAAAAACAAATTACATAAAAACAAAAGAGCATCGCAAGACAAATGATTTTTTTTTAAATAGAAATGACACTTTTTTTTAATATGCTGAAACAGCTTTAAATTTTCTTTACAATGGTACCAAATAAGTTATTATTATTTTGGCAATTGTAGTCACAATATTTTTTTAAAGTTTGTTTTCTGTATTCCTATAAATACGAACAAAATTGAAACAGTAGTCTCGGGATACAAATGAAAAACAAATGTCAATATTAGGCCATTGTTTGTGACAGTTAAATTATTGTTCAGTGCTCGTAATATTACCTGTCACAATGTTAGCAAATAATAATAATAACACAAATGATGAAAAAATGGATATATTAAGAGTGTTTATTCGGTGCAGTGATAATACGCTGGAGGCAAGTGCAATGTATTTAAATTTGTATCCCGAGGGACGACAACCACATCCTCGAATTTTTACTAAACTGGAAGCAAATTTGCGCAGAACTGGCGGTTTAGTGCAAAACCAGTGCAGCCAAGACATCGGCGAGGTGTTATGGAAAATGATGAAATGTTGTTTTGGCGTACTTTCGAGCGCATCCTCGGAATTCCATACGCGAAGCAGTGATTGATGTAGGATTTACCTACTACAAGATATTTTCAATACTTAAAAGGAACAAAACGAAGCGTTACAAAATTAAATTAGTACAAGGACTAAATGACGGGGCTAGCAACGGCGAATAACATATTGTGAATGGCTGATTAATCACAGTCATTTAATTAATGTCATAGTTTAGAGCGATGGGTCATGCTTTACAAGAAATGGTATATCCAATAGGAAAAACGACCACTACTGGGATGATATAAATCCTAGACAATTACGACCATGCAGATATCAAAATAAATTTTCTGTTAACGTATGGCTCGGCGTTGTGAATGATTGTGTAATGGGTCCTTATTTTTATGAAGGAACTCTCACAGGTGAGAGGTACAGGAACTTTCTTATAAATGAATTTTATGACTTGCTGGGTGACGTACCAGTAGCTATTCGGCGTGATATGTGGTTTCAACAAGATGTGGCACCTCCACAAAAGTTGTTGAAGATGTTTTACGTCAAATGTTTAGAAATAATTGGATAGCGAATGGTGGTCAGTACTTTGGCCGGCCAGGTCGCCCGATCTTTCGATTTTGGATTTTTTTGTTTGGGGATACGCTAAACAAAAAGTTTATTGCTCCCGAAAACCTTGAGAATCTCAGAAATCGAATTACAGGAGTCTGGTGTCAAATAACTCATGTTACAAAAGGCACGCAGAAATTTACTAAGAAGAGCCCGACACTATGTGTTCAAAATAATGGGGGACACTTCGAACATCTCATCTAATTCATGTTTTTGTCTTTTTCACGTGATTATAATGTAGTGATGTGGTTTGTATCGTTACAGCTTTTTATTTGTTTCCCAAGACTACTGTTCCAATTTTGTTGTTTTTATTCGTATTTATAGGAATACAGAAAACAAACTTTCAAAAAATAGTGTGACCATAATTGCCAAAATAATAATAACTTATTTGGTACCGTTGTAAAGAGAATTTGAACCTCTTTCAGAATATTAAAAAAAAAGTGTCGTTCCATTAAAAAAAATCCTTTGTCTTGCGATGCTTTTTTGTTTTTGTGTAATTTGTTTTTCTGAATATGTCGCATTATTAATAATTGAATGTAGAGTATTTTTGCTACTTAAACTTTTTTCTATCTTTTATGAAAAAATATCTATATGCTTGGACACGTAAAATCAATCAGACTGTATATGTATATATATATATATATATATATATATATATATATATATATATATATATATATGTATATAAAGGCACAATTACCATTATCGGGCTGACGAAAATCCACATTTCATTTTGGAAAGAAACTTTCAAGACTCTTGGAGTTTTAATGTGTTTTGCGCGATGAAAGACAACAGAATCTCCTGTCTTCAGTTTTATAATAATAATATAAATGGTGAGAGGTATATGAATATTCTATAAGATCGGGTAATTCCCGCCACTGAAAAACTACCCTTGTGAGAAGCAATAAATTGCATACTACCAGCAAGATGGTGCCCCATCACACAATTTTAGTGAAGTTGGAAGGTTATTGGAAGAGCAGTTCCATGGAAAATGGATTGCTAATAACGGTCCTTACCGCTGGTCCCCTCGATCTCCCCATCTAGGCCCCCTTGACAACTACATTTGGGGAACTATTAAAAACATGGTTTACAATGAGCCTTTAACGATAAGGGAAAATGCCTTAGCCAGAGTTCAAGTTGCGTTCGGTAGGTTGAACGCGGACGATATTAGAAGAGCCACTGGATCCAATACTTTACGTCGCGTTCAAATGTATTTAGACCAAAACGGATCTGTCTTTGAACACTTATTATAAAAAAAGAATGAGTTGTTTATTGTAATTAATATTGTTCTTTTCGTTAGTTGTTGGTTATTATCACTAGTGTTTAGTTTTTGTTGTGTTCTTATAAAACATGCCTTATTAGTAGATGCACTCCTTTTCTGCATTTTGCTTCTTTCGAGCATCGATCTAACTGTTCGAGAATTAGTACGAGGCCGATGTAAATATGTCTGAATAATGGTTCTAATCGTTCTTTGAATAATTCTATCATATTCGCGGTGTACCAACAAACAATTCAAATAACCTTCGTTATTAAATCGTAAAAGAACTTAAATATCTGTCATTTACTATATATTTGACAATTCAATTGCATAGCCAACTGATTGAAGGTATCATACGACAGACAGTAAAACAGATTGCAAAGCACACTATTAATTTACGCCGTATTTACTACATCATCTCCAATAAAAGTAGAAAAAAGCAGATAACATGAAAATCATTCAGTTTAGCTATAGGAACATGATATATCAGCAGGTAGGTAATTAAATTCTGCATCGAATGAGAATATAAAAAACCCAGTTCCAATTAAAAAAAAAATGACTCTGACATTTTATTTTCTTAACTACCGTTACTCCTGGACCTCCCCTAGAAATAAATTTCAAAAATGTCTAATACTGAAAACATAATCCAATATCATATCTAACCGTTGTACAAGTTTCGCTTATCTGCCCTTTATGTTTCATGAAATATTAATTTTTCAAATTTTCGTTGCTAACGCCTGAAATTATTTTTTTTCTTAATAATGGTAAGAGAGAGGTACGCCAAACCTGGTAGTAGAAGACGTTTTTATGCGGAAACCGAAAATAAAATAGAAATTGGGGTATTCTATTTAAAATAACAAAGTTATTATAGACTTCCGGTATAACCGGAAGTGACGCCGCCATGAAAATATTTTCAGTAAGTAGGCCATGTTCATTTATATAAATTTTCAAGTTCTCAGCTGAATCGGTTTTTCCGTTTCCATTATTTGTCTAACATGCTATCGTCGAGACACGCCCTGCATATTTTTTCACATTTCGATTCCCCCTGAAAAGCAGCAACTAATTGATAATAGGTTTCATAGCCATAAGACAGACCCTTCTTGAGATATTCACTCTTGTACGTAAAAATATTCAAAAATAAAAACTTACTACAGAATTCAACGAAACAAATCAGGTAGGCTAGCCGCTCGTAATAAAGAGGAACAGTTGCATCTATTGTTTTAACGTTTGTGTAATCATTAAAATATTGTTGCATTAGTTTGTGTGTTTTTGGATTGTCATTTTGTCAATTTTCGTATAAAATTAATTTTTTCAAAGAAAAAATGGTCGGTATGACATTTATTTACTGCGAAACTGAAAGAAATGCTTTCCTGGCTACCCGTTTCTACTGTGAACAATACCCAGAGAGAAGACAGCCGCGGAAAGAATCGTTTACGAATGTAGCTGAGAGATTTATACATTCTGGAAGAGTGTGTTATCCCAAGCGGGCAAAAACAATCCCAAATGAAGAAATTGAGTTTCAAGTTCTGGCATCTCTTATAGAAAATCCGCAAATTAGTACCAAAAGCCAGACCTAAACAGAAATACAGTTCGCAGCTGTATGAAAAAAAAACAAATTGCATTCTTATCATATCGAGCAACATCAAGCTTTAAGCGAAATAGATTTTCAAAATCTGAATCTTTCTGCCAACGGGTAACTACTAAAGTCAATTAAGAACCCAATTTTGTTAATAACATTCTATTTATGGATGAAGCAACTTTTCAAAATAATGGCAATATTAATACAGATAACTATCATCACTGTTCAGATACTAATCCACACATCTGAAAAGTTGTTGATCACCAGCATCGATGGTCAGTTAATGTGTGGGGTATTATAATCAATTTTAATGTGTTTGGTCCTTTTTTCTTTGATGGGAGTCTTACTGGAGAAAGATATTTACAGTTTTTTCCAACTGGATGGCACCCCTCCACTCTATGCAATCTACATTAGGCAATATTTCGATAGAAATTATCCGATGAGGTGAATAGAACGAGGTGGTGTACAAAACTGTATAGTTTTACATTTTTTCGAAAAATTTCCTAGTTTATTTGTCAGTAGACTATTATTAACAGTCCGTGATAACGCTCGCATCGTGGTTCCAAAGTTAACTTTACTTTGGTACTAAAGTGACGATATCTGCAGAACCGTTAGTGACAAAGACACAAATTTCTATACTTTTATTCTAAATGTAGTAGTGAATCTAAAAATGCAAAAATATACAGGCTGTTCCATTTAAGAAACACGGGTTTGTGTTGGCATATTTTTTCAATCACCCTGTATATACCTAAATATTTTTTGAATGTAGGTACAATGATCGTGTATTACCACACCAAAATATGTTTTGATATCTCCAATAGTTAAGGAGAAATCCTCCGTTCACGCAGTAGACACCCACCCTGCATATATCCTTGTTCCAAGCAGCTTATCAAGTGAAGCTTTCTGGATTATTGTATCGAGGGTTTTGTTCTTAAGATTTTGGCATAATATTGTAGTTCCCGTTTCATTTGATCCTATACCAAACCAAATATATCTATAGTCTGAGATTGATGACTCATCTGATACATGCTACTTTTGCTTCCTCATATACTTACGTAATAAAAGAGAGCTTAGTAATCCGCTTAAATTTTCAATTTTTGAAAAAAACAATTCGTGTGTGTGTGCGTGTGTGTGTGCGTGTGTGCGTGTGTGCGTGTGTGTGTGTGTGTGTGCGTGCGGGTGCGTGCGTGCGAGCGTACATGTGTATTGTTGTGTGAAATTTAATTAGGGCTCTTTTGGTAGTATTAAGAGCCTTTTCGGCAGTTCCAGTCCCTGAAGGGTAGGCCAGTGCGCGTGCATACGGTGTTCTGATTGGATAGCTTAGAGTTGGACCACAGCTGATTGGTCGTGCGTTCGCATACAGCCCCATGGTTCGCGTTCAGATTGGAGGATCTAAGGGCAGGCCACGCCCTCTGTATTCCGATTGGTCCTTAGACTCCGTCCAGTCTCCAGACTCTGTACTCTGATTAGAAGCCTAAGGCTCTCCTGATTGGTTGGCGTTGTTTGTGGCGCCATCTGGTGGTGTATTTCTCGGACTAATGAATGTTTTCTGTAATAGAGGTTGATCGTGGCTCCTCCTAGCGGTATATTTTTAAAAGTACATGTAGGTCTCTGTAATCGTTATGGCTTGAAAATTTGAAATAGTATTCTAATAAGGGCACCCTCATAGTAACTCATAAGACAGCTGTGAGACTACTCAAATTGTATTCTAATAAGGTGGCGTCATACTATCTCAAAAGACAGGTATAGGAACTTGCGTTAGGGTCTTCGTTCCCTTTCTCATGGCTTCCTTGGCGGGAAATTTTGAAATAGTATTCTAATAAGGGGGCCCTCATACTATATCATAAGAGAGCTGTAGGAATCCTGAAATTATATTCTAATAAGGGAGTCTCATGCTATCTCAAAGACAGATATAGGAACTTGTGTTATGGTCCTGGTCCCCTTTGTCGTGGCCCCCTAGGCGGGAAAATTTGAAATAGTATTCTAATAAGAGGACCCTCATACTATATCACAAAGCAGCTGTGGGAATCCTGAAAGAGCCGCCATGAGTACCAGAGATATGAATGGTCCGTTTAATGCATTCATTCATTTATTCATTAGTTTGCAATTAGAGCCAAAGGAATTTGTTTTTGGTTTAGTTAGAGTATATATTTTTTGTTTGTTATTACCGTAGTATAAGTATATATTTAGTATAAAAAATACAGGACAATATATGTATAAAACCTTTTTCTATTTATTGGTCAAAATGAAACCCCAAGTAGCAATCGATCAGCCCTATCTCAAAAAGAACTCACGCCCACCCTTCGATTACGAGCTCTAACCACGGTAAAGCATTATAAATATAAACGTAGTCCATTAGTAGCCTACAAAACCAAGACACATAGAATCAGTTGCAAAACGGTTGGTTAAGCCAGGATTACTTAAATCCGAAGGTTAAGCAGTATTATCGACCAATCTCCGATGGATTAACGTGATTGACAGACGTATACAACAATTATATTTCTTAATCCCGCGATTAACACAATCTTAGCTTAACCTAATTTTTTGCAACCGACCTATATGTATAAGAGAATAGGTAAGTCATAATGGCTGCCATTGCTGCTTTGGTAGGTGTTTGTTGGTGTTCGTAGTAAGAAATTTTTTTGTAATTACTAGAAATACTTAGAGCGGAGTTATTTCATGTAGTCATCATTTGAAACATTGTACATCAGTAATTATTTCTAACAAGTTCGGTTTTGTTTGATAATTATAATTCATATGTTAAGTGTGTGAACTATTTACTGGAAGAAGGGGCACAATGAAACATATGTTCATTTCTTTGCATCAATGTAGCCCAGTTGTAAGATTTCTATTAAAAAAATATTTAGTTAATAAATTTGAATACAGGTCTATATTTCTTTTTATTTTTGCAGGTTCTATTATGGTTCGAAATAGAATCAGAAAAACAGAGAAAGGAATATTTTCCCAAAATGTGTAAAGTTATTGATTTACTTGAGTAAGTTTTTAACTTATGAAAAGCTGCAGATAAAAAAGTAGTAAAATATGCTACTATCTTTGGTTATGTAAGAAAATTTCTCGTGCAGAGGGAATGCACAATAATGTTCACAACAGATCAGGAAAATGATTTAGCAGATTACCTTCTACATTTTTCAAAAATGTATTACGGCTTAACCACTAAACACCGTAGACGTTTAGCATTTAAAATGTGAACAATAAATCAAATACCATACCCTGAAAGTTCGAAAAAGAATCAGTTAGCTAGGATCGATTGCTACTCAAATTTCATGAAGCGACATTCCAAATTAAGCATTCGGTCTCCAAGAGCTATATCCTTCAACAAGACAAATGTTGGTTTATTTTCTGACAATCTGGAAAGGGTTTGAAAAGCTCATCCAGAATTTGTTGATGGAACAAAGGTTTTTAATTTCGATGAACAGCATCATCTACAGCACTAGCGCTGAAAGAGAAACAACGGTCACCACTTTGAGTGTAACTGGAAACACGATTCTTATTGTAATGGTGTTATCTGGGGTACATTTTCAATCGCCCATGACTTGCAACACCACCAGTGTGGATAATCTCTGAACTTCTCATTGAAGTTGTGAAGCCACAGCTCTTTCAGTGCTCTTATTTGATAATTAGGAGAGTCACTTGTTAATAAAAGTAATAAGTGGGGCTTGAGATGATGGGGTAACACTTTCCCACACTGTTGCACGCAGATTACAACCATTGGACGTTGGTGTACATAAAGCGTTCAAATCATTCTACAATATTTGGATGATGCAACATCCTGGGAACATTGCGAAATTGTGTGTCATAGCTGGAATTGTTAAACTAGCCTACGAAAGTGGATTAACATCATCAAATATTATATCAGGTTGCAGAAAGACAGATGTTCGTCCATTAGATCGATGTGTTTTAACAGATGAACATTTACTTGACAGTTATGTGATTGACAACAAAGCAAATAATCTACCAAATTCTTCAAGAACATACTTCCTTCCATACAAATTTATAATAATTCTAAGTATCAAGCACCTTAAGCTGCTATCAGTTCTCAAATTTCAGAACAAGACTGTGCATGTCAGTTTCCTCAGCATGAAACCCCTTTATTGATAATGACAGCAGGTGCTAATAAGAGAACACATACATGCCAGGAAGACTTCAAAGGATTCCCAAAATCTACAGCTCGAAATCGCAAAGTAAACACGCATAAAACAAGGATAATTGCGACTAGCACTTCAGAAAAGAATACTCTAGTTAGTGTTAGAAAACACACTGTATATAATTTGTCTTTTAGTCTAGTTAGTTTTTATCAGAGGAAGGTGAAATTATGATATTGTGTGACTTACAAAAGAAAATAAATGCTTATCTTTTTTTAAGTAGTCTTAGCTCTTTACTGAATGGTATATCTACACCTCACAAATGAGACCTATTCGAGGAGAACCTTATCACTACACAGAGCAGCTTTATGTGTGATACATTGGAAGAAGTGTTTAACAAAGAAATGTACTATTTGAGACAAACACAAAATAGTGTAAAAGTACTGGACGAAAGAATGGTTCAAATCGTTGATCTCAGTCAACTTATGTTAGACGCAATGTTACCTTCAAAAGAAAAGGAAGCAAATGTGAATGTAGAAGTAGAATTAGTGGATGAATTAAGCTCCCAATAACACAAAATAAGACGTCACCATAACATGTTGGTTGATTAAGGCGAACGCTCCAAAGAGTCAGAATGCAGAATCAAGTTGAAGATTCCCAACATCAAATTTAAGCAGGTTGGAGGCGATATCGAGCATCGGCTCGTATTTTAGGATCAGTTTAGTTATAATTAATAAAGATTATTCTGTGTGAGCTAACTATTTCTCTGAATTTATATGCGCTAGTGATTTTAATAAAATGTTTGTTTGTACTTATTTAGACGAATGAATATGCCTTTGTTTGAGATTATTTAAGTAAGGTCTAGATATCGTTTCAGTGTATCAAGCGTATTCATTCGTATCTGTATTTTATTTTGATATTACTAACTAAAATTACATCTTAACGTTTGTTCAAATTTATGTGTTTAACGAAATTATTATTATTATTCAGATTTATTCCTTTTTAGTGTGATGTATTTAAAAATTTAAGGTAGATAAATTTGGGAAAAATGAGGTTGCAAGTTATCATTTCTGGTTATCTAGAGGTATATAAACTTTGGTGTTATTTGTAGCTGCCGCATCAACACACCTAGTGTTAATTGGAATCATGTGTAATTTTAATGTAATATACGAAGGTATTGATGACTAGATAGTATAATTTCATTTCTGTTTGATATTATTCTAATCCTTTTCCTTTCTCACAACGCTATTTTTAATTACGTTTATTCAAAATTTAAAAGATTAGATGTTTTGGATGACATTCAGTTATTGAGTGATTTACTGGTTTTACCGAAATTGTAGATTTACATAACTTTACAATAAAGATTTTTTTGCTGCTTTATTATTTAATTCAAGCCTTAATATAATAATTTGAGAGATAACTAGTGTACTCTGACCTGGTTGATAAAATTGATGTTGCAGGTAAGTTTTATAGATATACCGTAACGTTGATTACAAAGTAAATCGGTCGTTAACCGATCAGCTGTTTGAGTTATGCACACGATAGTTTTGCGAGTAGTCGTAATTTTTTAAGTTTTTTTTATAGGAATCATCTGATGAGCTGCCGAGTACCTGGATTTGCCAAAAAGATAAGCAGTTTGTTTATTTGTTTGAGAATGAGCTGTGTATTTTCGAATTTAGAAACTACATCCCGATTTTGTCGATTAGTAAATTTTAGGATTTCATAAATTTTTGACCGCGTTTAGCTTTGTTTATCGAAATTATCGCAATTTGGCGGCTTTTATGTGAAGCTTAAGATGTTATTGAAGTTTAGGTGAACTCTGCGTAAATATTTTTAAAATAGAATTTTAGTAGAGATGAGGGTTTTATTTTGAGTGAACATTATGGCTTCCTGCTAGACCATTATTAAAATCTAGTTCGTGTCGTTTTCCCGCTATACATGTATCTAAAGGGTGGCGTCTTTTTGACATTTTTTACCCGATTTTGAAGTTTTTGGAGCTATGACGAGTCCCTTACACTGCATTAAGTAAGAATGTAATGAGTATTTGGACCCTTAACAACTCACGCACGCATGCAAGCACGCACTCGCGCATACACATATATACACTCTCACGCACAAACAAACGCACGCACGCACGAATGCACTCACGCACGTACACACACACATACACACACGCACACTGTTACGGTATATAGTCAGTAAAGCGAGATAACAGGTAAACTTGGCTTACGCTCGACTAGACAGCGGCGAGGGTGGATTTGGAGTATTAAATTTTGCGCACACTAGGATAGTTCATCATATATAAGTCCAAATAGGGGTTCAAACGACATAAAATCGAAAAACGGCGCCAGAGTGTTCGAATTGTCACGATATGGGGTTGAAATGTTTAATTACATCAGATTACAGCTTGCTCAAAATACTCAAATAACTCGCTTACTTAAACGTAATCTTCGTAGGCGGCACTGGGACAGCAGATCTCGCCAACCTGATAGGCTTCAAAGATATTTACACGCTTAACTAAAATAATTGCGTGCCGCACTAATCAATCACTAATTTGATAAAAAAACAATAATCGTTACGTTACAAAAAAAATTCGACTCAAAATGATTTCACTTCAACAACCAAAAAAACACTTTAATTCTGTACACAACTACTTGAAATTAAATTCCTCAAGTCGAATTTATTATGGTCAAATCTTAAAAGAAAATAATACAGTGGTTTATCGGCCTCTAAATGCTTAATCACTTGAAAAGTTTTCGGCCGTAACTGTTTTATTTAAACTAAACACAATGTAATGACGTTAATTTAATGAGAATAAACACTAGCTATGCGCGTTATCAGGTTCAGATAAAAAAAACACACAAGTCAAATAACCTAACCATACATAATGTGAATAAGTAAATAAAAAACAGAACCCTCTAATTGTCAACAGAAATATCACCTAGGTTATCTATTAGCGATAAAACTAGCTAGCTCGCGATGACCTCTATAAAAATGTGCTATAAAATTGATTAAGATGTCCAAAATAATAAGTTGTTACTTTTCGTTTACTAATAAATGGTGCGCTCCAAACGCACTTGTCAGTTTAAACAAAAATTAAAAAAACTTTAAATAAAGTTGGATAATAATGCGGATGGATACGCGTGCATTAAGATTTGAACAATAAAAAAACAACGAAAAGTTAATCTTTAAAGAAAAGGTGTATTTAAGCGTTTCTAGAAACGCATAATAAAATAATGCAAATTACACACCATAAACATTTTTAGCATTTGTTACCTTAGGCAGAGAATGCCCTTTTGTTAGTCATCTGGAATAGACTTGGAAGAAGACCTCGGCCCTATGGTTGATGTTGACACGACGCTGGCTACTCCCCGTACAGTTCAGCTAAAGGCTCTGTTTTGTCTCACGTTTTGATTAAATTTCAATTGGTTGTATGCACACTGACAGTTACATTAACACACTAATAGTTAACTTCACTGGGACCTAGTTGAGATTGATAATTATACTCTTATCTAATTAGGTGCAAGTCCTGATTAACACTTATTACCTTTAACTTAACGAAAAGCTGGTTTATTTACAGCAAGTTATCTGATTCAAGGCACACTGAGAACTTTACGTTTGAAACTTTGGAACGAACGTTAGATTTTTCCGCATAAAGCGAAGACCTCTCCATATAACGACTAAATCACTTGGTAACTGTAAACACTAAACGCCTTTCTGGATTCCTACAAGTCCCTATGAATCAACTGCACGTAACAATAAACTGATGTCGTGAAGGTTGAACAATTATATGATCCCTTAAATGGGCTGTGAGGGGATAAGTACCCTGCTACGATAGTTCCTTAGACACACACCTTGGTCAACGTTGTTCCGTGGTAATCACTACGCCACCGTAACGAAAAACTGGACGCGTCTACGCTTGAACTACTACTGCCCTCGTGAATAATTTCACTTGTCGCCGCATTGATTTTTTAAACCCCTTCCATTAAATTAGCCAATTAAAGAAAAGGTACTCAAATTTTCTAAGAACCTACCTTGTCTCGAAACCTTATCTAAGTGATATATGGTAAATTAAAATTTCCGCTAACTTTTAACGTCATGTATTTATACCAAATTCTTTGTTTAAAACCAAATTCTTATCAACAGAAACGGCGCCGCAATGACGGCTAAATTTAACTTTTGCAAAAGATGTACCATACAATGTAACAATTTTTATGCGTTCTTTAATTTTATATGATGCAATCTCAACTGTAATGAAATTCACCTAATTTAAAATAACGAAAACATTTATTTACACAAAAACTGCCCTATTTACAAAGAAACTAATGAATTCTCAAATTAGTAAGAGGATTTCCCTAAGTATCGATACCAAAAATATAAATCACATTTCCTTTTAAACTTTCATTTTACTTTGATCAACAACAAAAGCTTTTTATTTTTGGGTTAGAAAATACTAAAATAAAATTTATAAACCTTTTAATCATGTAATAGACAATAGAAAACGTTACAACAGAAAAACTTCTCCAAGCATTGATGCGTTATTACGAGAGTTTATACTACATTTAAGATGTACGGTACTAACAAATAATTTATAATTTCGAAAATTATCAGCAAATATTTGATAAAATCAGGGCCCATGCCAACACATACACGCGCACACACACACACACACATCATGGCCCATTTTGGCTGAACTTTGCCAAATGTTGAATTAATAAGTCGATTTTGCTGCAGTGAAAAAAATCGATTGCCATATCTAAATTTGTATATGTAGGTTGGAAGGTAAAGAGCAATCGGCAAATTACAATCCTAAAAAGTCCAAAATATTTACTGGTGAGGAATTTAACAAGATTTTGTGTAAAGCCCCAATGATACCTACTAAATGGTTAAGGTTCGTTTACTAAATATGTTGTGTTTCTAGACGGTTTCAATAATGGGTATTGGCGGAGATTGTACATCAGGTCAGCTGCTAAATATGAAAACAGGTGATGTCGAAGATCGTATATGAGTTTTAGTGGTAGTTAGTACCCTCGATAGAGAAACGAAAACACAGAGAGTTTACTGTCGTTGACAACCAAAAGAAATCAATTAACTAAAAATTATTATTACAAAAACTTATAATAATTTAATATTAGTCAAGTTGCATGTTTGAATCCTTGCGATATTGAAGGCTCACTTTCCATTAATATAAGTAGTTTGCTTGTTTCTCATTATATTTAGAATTTACATCAGTTCTACATACATAAAGACAAAGTTTGCATCCATTGGGGCTTGAATCTCGATGGCGCAGTTGGTTAGCGTAGTACTTTAGCAAGGTACAGGTCGTAGGTTCAAATCTTATTCGTTCATAACAAAAACTTATAATAATTTAAATCAATTAACTATTTAAGCAGAGGTATACTTAGAAAACACTAAACCTTCCCCACAATTTTTTAACAATTAGTTACATGGTGACTAGTTTGGACAAACACTGTCATCTTCAAACCTTAAACTATAGTAATTTTAACATAATATATATACAAACTAACGAATACAAGTACTTATATAGGGTGGGCCGCTACCAACGGGACGGTTTTTGTGTCTAGGCAATACGTTTTTTCAAATTTATTTTTCAGGAAAGTTATGTATATCAGTAGTGGCCACATTTTAAAATTATTTTCGTACATACTGGGTGTTCCAGAAAAGTGTGGCTTATCAAACTTATGTTTTTTTTAATGGAACACCCTGTATTTTCGTTCAATTTTGGATAGTACTGACCGAATCAATTAAATTAGAATGACAAAATTCTAGTTGTAAATATTAAAGTTGTTACCTTTTGAATCGCTATAGCAAATAATTCTTAATTCCTTACAGGGTGTTCAAAATTTTCAGTTGTAAAATAATTACAATCAAATCACATTATCTTGGTAATTTTAAATGTAACACCCTATATTTTATTAATCTACATTATTCAAAAAAACATTCTCTATCATTTGGTGTACGGGTTTCCTATACATTGGGGAATGTTTAAAAATTGTTTTCTGGCTTCTAGATTGTATGCTTAAAAGTACGCCGACCGAAAATATCCAAGAAAAGACATTTTTGAAAGGTTGTTGAATAGATTTCGTGCTACAGGGTCCGTTGCATATCAGAAGGTGAATAAAACAAAACAGGTTACTGGGAATAATGAAAATGAGTTTGATGTCTGTTACTGATGACCCTCACACAAGTACTAGAAAAATTTCGAATGAAACAGGTATCAGTCAAACAAGTGTCCGTAGGATACTTAAAAAAATGGATATTATCCATATCATATTCAGTTACATCAACATTTGTCTGAAAGGAACGATAATCTGCGTTTAAACTTTTGCTTATGGGCTTTGGATAAGGCTGGCAGAGATCCTGATTTTTTTAAATTCGTGGAATTACAGATGAATGAATTATTCAGAGTGATGGTATAGTAAATAGGCGTAATTACCACTATTACGATACTGAAAACAGACATCTATTTCGCACTGTTGATCGCCAACACCGATGGACTGTAAACGTTTGGGCAGGAATATTAGGAGATTATTTGATTGGACCATATTTCTTTGTGGCTCCAGTTGGATGGAGCATCCGCTCATTTTGCCCGACATGTCAGAGAGTATCTGAACAGAAAATTTAGAAACAGGTGGATAGGCAGGGGTGGTCCTTGTAATTGGCCACCTAGGTCTCCAGGATGTTACTCCAATGGATTTCAGTATATGGGGGATTGTTCAACTTATAGTAAATCAAACAGTCCCCACTACTCCTCAGGATATGAAAATTAGAATTTCTAATGCATTCAACACTATAACGCCGGAAATGTTATATAAAATAAGAAGATATTTTGAAAATAGAATTAATTGTTGTATTCAGGCAGATAGTAGACATTTTGAACATATGTTGGAGTAAAATTAATTTTTTCCTAGCGTCTTGTTCGTGTTTGTTATTATAATTATTACTTCTCTCATTAAAAAAAAATATTTTGTCGTTTTAATGTTTTTAGTTAATAACTTTTAATTTACTTGAGTGTCAAGAATAAAATTGATAATAATTATTCGTATATTTCTTTTATCTCATAAATAAATACATTAAATTTAAGAAAATGTTGAATAACAAAAAAAAACTGTAATATTTAGGTATAGGAAACTCGTATACCAAATGATAGAGAATGTTGTTTTGAATAATGTAGATTAATAAAATACAGGGTGTTACATTTAAAATTAGCAAGATCATGTGATTTGAATGTAATTATTTTACAACTGAAAATATTGAACACCCTGTAAGGAACTAAGAATCGTTTGCTATAGTGATTCAAAGGGTAACAACATTAATATTTACATTCTGATTTAATTGATTCGGTCAGTATGATTTTTTTTCGAAAACCTATTATTTTCATAAAATTCAAAACATCTCGAAAACTGTAATATTTACTATAGGGATCATTTATTAAAGTGCACATGTTAAAATAATTTTAAAATGTGGTCTCCACTGATATACATAACCCTCCTGAAAAATAAATTTGAAAAACGTATTGCCCAGATACAAAAGACCACCCAGTTATATATATATATATATATATATATATATATATATATATATATTTACATTTTTGAATTTCCTATTGAAATTGAGGGTACTTTGTTAAGCATACATGTCACCCACAGTCCACCGTTTCGGCGTTATCTCACGTTTTTAAAAAATTACGTTTGCGGCGTACTCAAAAACGACTAATATCTCGCAAAGTAAAATAACATGCGGGTTTCACCATTAGATAGAGCATATAAAAGTCAAAAAGAATAATTTTTGAGATAAAATATTTTTGCGGGTAAATTTTGATTTTGGAAAAATTGAATCATGGATAACTTGATTTTTTTAAATAGAAAGGTATACATTTTTTACATAGACAAACGCGGATTTTTTTTCTCTTTCTTAATACGCATATTTAGCCGTTTTTACAGAATAGGCGATTTTCTATTTTTATTTTCTTTTTAGCATATCCCACTAGCCATGTAACGGAAAAACAAGGAAAAGAACGAAACATAATAATTTATTTTAATTTTATGCTAATCATGTTCCATTTAACTAATGGTGAAAGAAAAAAAATCAAAAGGAAGCAATTAAAAGTATTTTAATTCAATAAGTTTCTCAAAATGTCGTCCATTTTATTTTAAAGTCTTGACATTTTTGTGTTGCATGGGAAAATGCGATTTTTAATTTTGTTTTTTATTATTTCTTGCGTGATACTAGACAATAAATTACCCATATTCATCATGGTATGGATAATAGTTACGAGTACACTTTTTTTATTGAAGTGGGCTTTGCTAGATTTACATGAAGTACAAAAACAAAAGCCAAATTATTGGTTGACAGTCACAAGAAATAGCAAAAACTGACTTATTAGTTGCAATTGGCTCTTAATCAACACTAATTTTACTCAAAACGAATTAGTGGACATGGTGTTTGTTTTGGGGGAGTGTCAAATGTCAATTGTCTTTTGGCTGTTCGTATGTATAAACAAAAATATCCTAATCGACGTCCTCCAAGTACCCGTGCGTTACAAAAATTATTGGCTCGTGTTGAACAATTGGGAAGGGTACACTACAAAACAAATGTTCAAAGAAGAACAGTTAGAACAGAAGAAACTGAATTTATGGTAATGCAAAGCGTTGTCGAAGATCCAACCGTCAGCACAAGACAAATATCTAATGCCATTGGTACTATTAGTATTATTTCGGTAAAACGGGTACTAAAACAAAACAAACATCATCCATATCATGTAGATTTACACCAAAAATTAGCTGTGGGTGATTTTAATGCTAGAAGAGCTTTTTGTCAATGAACGTTAAATAAGTTAAATGAGGACCCACATTTTTTGTCCATTATTTTATTTACTGATGAAGCTATCTTCCACAGCAACGGCCGAGTAAACCGTCGGAATTTTCATTAGTATGATAATATGAATCCACATATTTCCGCGATATTTCGATAATCAACACAGATGGACGGTAAATGTGTGGGAAAGAATTGTAAATAAATTTGTGATAGGTCCTGATTCCTTTGATCATCATTTGAATGGTAACTGATATTGGGAATTTCTAAATAATGTTTCTTTTTTATGATTGTGGACCTGAACAGGCTAAATTTCGCCTATCGTGCTAAAGCACTCAGGAACACTTAGGAGGATGGACAGAGGGATAATGAATTCCCAATAGATGCCTATGAACAGCTACCTTAAATTTTCTCATATCATAAGTGAGAGGAAAACAGGAACTAGGGAGATCATTCCAGAGTTTAGAAGATGTGTAGAAAAATGTGGATTGCGCCCGTTTGGTACGACAAGTGGAGATTTGCACTGCATACTGATGATGTGAGTGAGCGAACCGAGTGTTTCTTGCACAGATAGCCCGAGATGGTATCAAAGAATGTAATTCACCAGCACCGTTGTAATAAAGATAATACAAAGAAAGAACTGAAACCATCCTTCTATGCTCAAGGGACTGTATGTGAGAAGTTAAGCACGGGTCATTTATAAGCCTAATCGCTCTCTTTTAAATACGATCAACGATATCGAGAACGTATTGGGGAGCACTAACCCAGATGTGAGAATTATATTCCTGATGAGGCCGAATTTGCGCCTTATACAGCAGAAGGAGTTGTCGAGAGGTGAAGTACTGCTTAGATCTGTACAAAAAGCTTATTTTACGAGCAGTTGTTTTGGTAGCTGACAGAAGATGGTCAACCCATGAGAGATTTGAAGATACAGTCATACCCAACAGAGTAACAGAGTCTGAAAACTTAAGAACTGAGTCATTCATATTTATAACAGGAAACGATCGGTCTTTTTTGGCGGACACAAGGCAACACTGAGTTTTGTTAGCATTAAATTTAACTAGATTATTGCTTCCCCATTCGAGAATACGTTGAATGTCTTTGTTGATTGAATTTGCCATTTCAGCTTTAACTTTTTGATTTGACATAGAAGGTGGATTATCACTATGAGTAGACTGAGATGAACTACAGTGAAGAGTGCTATCGTCAGCAAAGCAATAGATGGGGTTAGCTGTTGAAGAAATAAGGTCATTTATGCACAGCAGAAAAAGTGTAAGCGCTATAACAGATCCCTGCGGTACGCCCGCGTTAATGCTAACTTCTTTTGAAAAAAAGCCATCAACTACGACACGTATTCGCCTTTTATCAAGGAAACTAGAAATCCAGTTGATGAGCGTATCATTTAACCCAAACGAAGTGAGTTTGGCAAGTAAACACTTGTGCCAAACTTGGTCAAATGCCTTTGAGATATCTAAAGCGACTACAACTGCTTCGCCCGACTGCTCTACTGTATTGTTCCAAACTTGGGTCACATATGAAAGAAGATCGCCTGTTTGAACGACTTTGCCTAAACCCATATTGGTGGTCACTGAGGAGTTTGTTAGTTTCAAGGAACGTGAGTAGTTGCTGATTGATGGCTTTTTCCATGATTTTAGACAAAAGGGAAGTGATGTCAATTGGTCGGTAGTTTGAGGTATCGGTCTTATCGCATTTTTTGGGAATAGGTTGAACATTTGCTAACTTGCATGATGAAGGGAATTCCCCAGAAGACAATGTGTTTCCTGAATTACTCGAAAATGTTCCTGACAACATAAAACATATCATGTGGTATAAGCATGATAGCGCGCCTTACCGCTATGCTATAAATGTACAGAATTTTTTTAATTCCCAATCGCTGGATCGGTCGAGGAAGTCCCGTGTCATGGCCTGCAAGATCGACGGACCTAACCATAATGGACTTTTTTGTGGGAGTTTGCCAAAAATTTCGTATATGAAGAAGAACCTACAACACAAGAAATGATGAAAAACAGAATAAGAACCGCATGTGCTAACGTAACTCCAGCAATGCTATTAAATGTGCGTCAATCTATGCAGCAAAGGTTTGAAAGTTGTTCAGAATTTTGAGTACCTATGGAATTAAAATGTTTGCTATTGTTTATTTTTATTGTTTGCTAATAGTTTTAGTTTGTTAAATAGAATATGATTAACATAAAAATTACAATAAATTATTATTTTGCGTCCTTTTCCTTGCTTTTCTGTTACATGGCTTCTGCGATATCGCAAACAAGGAAATAAAAATTATGTAAAAACAGTTAAAGATAGACTCATATGTGTATTAACAAAATTGAAAGAGAAAAAAAAATCCGCGTCTGTCTATGTAAAAAAATTTCTATTTAAAAAAATCAAGTTATCCATGATCCAATTTTTCGAAAATCAAACATTTACCCGCAAAAATTATTATTTTCATAAGTGTTCATTGTCCTTTTCATGTTCTATCGAATGGTGAAAATTCAAAAATGTAATAATATACAGGTTCTTCCATTTAAAATAAAAGAGTAGAGTGTTGTGCAGCAAAAGTGGAATACCCTGTATACATGAAAATATTTTTTATTTTTCCATTATTATTCGATAAGAATCCCCATCTTATAGCAACTCATAACCAAACTAGGTGACCTTTAATGTTTGGGGGTAGTGTAGTTGGAGATCACGTAGTTGGAGCACATTTTTTCGATGGAACAGGGAATGGGCAGGTTTATTTGGACTTTTTAGAAAATCATTTACCATTACTGTTGGCAAACGTTCCTCTTAACATTCGTCAAAGAATATGGCTTTTACATGATCGAGCTACGGTACATTTCACTAGATTAATGTATAATCATCTTAATACCCATTTCCCTGGAAGAGGAGTGGGAAGAGGAGGACCCATTGCATGGCCAGCTCGTTCACCAGAGTTAAGTAAAATTAACTTCTTCAAGTGGAGTTATGTGAAAAACTGTGTGTATCAAATACCCCCAACCACACAAGATGTGAAGAATATAATACGACAAGCATTCCAGAGTATTGATGTAGAAATGTTAGTCGAGAATTTGAAGATCGACTGCCATGCTGTATTCATGTTTTCGGTGGACATTTTGAACTTTTATTATGAAATTAATTAATTTTATAAGAATTTTGTTTTAATAACTGTCGTTTTTTGAATTTTTTATAATAATTTGTCACACTTTTATTTGTTCCCGGCTAACTTGTTATAAAAGAAATTTTTATTTCAATTATTAAATTGAAAATATGTCAGAAATTAACGATTTTAGCTATAGGGGGTACTTAACAAAAATGAATAAAATGTATTTTCACTTTTTAGAATAAAATACAGGGTGATTCATTTGACAAAATTGACAAAATCGTGTGTTGAAGTTTTGACTCGCTCCATATTCAATTGGTGCAATAATAAAAAAATAACACTTTCTTGTAACACTGTACCATTGTCAATAAGTTATGCCTGGAAAAAATTATTGTTAGGTTGTTCTGTCTAGGGTATACAGGACGTTGAAATGAGAATGATGTTCGTGTACAATTGACCATAACTTTTGAAATATCCTGTATAACGTAACGAATCCAACCCTATATTGGAAGTATGGAGATCAACTTAATCTAAATTTGAAATAATATATAGGGTGTTCTATTAAAAAAAATATGTTTGGTTCACCCTGGTAATATGTAACACCCTGTAAACACGAAAATAATTTTATAATGTGAAGTTTCAAGTTGCCTATAATTTTTGATATCTCCTTTAATAACGGATATATCGTACTTCGACGCACTAATGCCTCACCCTGTATATTTATACTAAAATACACAATAACACAAATTAATGCACCTCCATATTCACACAAGTGAGGCCTTGATGAGGAACTCACAAGAACTTCGACAAGAAATGTATAAAGCTAAGGCAACTTTCTAGTAATGTTAAGCTCCCATGCGGTATTACAAAATTCAAACCCATGTTCAAATATAGGAGTGAATTGACAATCATAGTGATTTAATCCATCTTTCAATCCAATATAAAATTATAATTTGAAGATTAATATACTGATTAATACGTAACTCAACGCATGTGGTCAACAGAAGCCGCTAAATCACAAGATGCGTTTCATGTTTCATTGGTCTTGTCAATTCGCTCTTTATAAACGGTTTAAATAACAGTTTCAATGTGCAATTGGTAGATCACGGTTGGGCTACTGGTAATGGTCGCCTGTCGCGCGGTCGGTCAGTGCGGGTTTTATTCCCAGCTAATAATTTTTTTTTTCTGTTAGGTTACACTAGTTTTGTTTAATCTAAACTAGATATATAAAACCTGTAACCTGTGGAACGCATCTTGTGGTTTATCCTCGGTTAAATCTCAAGATGCGTTCCATGTTTTCATTGGTCCCTTACGGAACGTATCTTGTGATTTAGCCTCTCGTGTGGTCAAACAAAGAAAGAGGTTTTAATAAAAGCAACAACAATCGTTGAAGGTACTTCCCATCTACTCCCTTTCAACTTCCAACGCACACCCTCTCCGTTGACCGTTTAATTTACGCCTCAAGCCTTCCAAATGCCATTATCCTAGGTGATTTCAATGCCCGCCACACCCAATTTGGTGACACCGCAACCAACGGCAACGGTAACAGGTTAACTTCCGCCCTGTTGCAGTTGCCGCTCCTGCAAATCGTCAACAAACAGCCCACATACTTTGATCATTTAGGTGCCTCAATAGTGGACCACATCGTAGTTTCCGAACCAATAGCTCATTATTTCGATCGTGAGTGCTTTCTAGGCACCACGATCACATCTGATCACATACCCCTACTGGTCAAAACTTCATTTTGTCCAGTTCCTCCCACACCTCCTCAATACACAGTCATTGAAGATTTTTCGAAAGCCTACTGGAAGTGTTCTCTGATCACATCTCCAATAACCTTCCCACACCCAATCTTCAAACGACCCAAGATCTCGAGAGAGCCGTTAGAGAGCTAACTTCCTTACCATGGGCTCCTTAATGTTGGGTCTCCGATTTTCTGAGCTCGGTAAGGGCTGCCGGTTACCTTTTCCATCATCCTCAATCTATTCTCATCCTTATTCTTCCTTCTCGCCCTCACTTTCTTCCTATCGGATTAAAAGTCCCAAATTAAAAAATAAGATGGCTGTGGTTTCTAGGGTTATAAATTTCGGACGTAAAATCCTGCCCCATTCGGATGTCCGGGAGGGCAGGGCCCAAGCGACCTCGGTAATCGAAAGTATCAACTTTCTGATTCACTACTGCAACATCCGCGGTATCAGGTCTAATCTTAATGCTATTCACCAACATCTTGAACAATTACAACCTGATATATTGTTTCTGTCTGAAACACAAGTCTCCTCGGAAAGCTCCGAGTCACCCGACTTGCAATTTCCTCAATACCATCTTCACTCTAACTTTCGATATAAAGGAGGCGTATGTGCCTACATCAAGGACAGAATTGCTTGCAAGAGGGTTTCTTCCTTAGAAAATAAAAATTTTGACGTGATTTGGTTTAAACATTCTGGTCCTAATTTTGTGAAATTCTACTGTTGCATTTATAGGTCTCCTAATGACAGCAACTTTCAAGACTTCTTCGATTACCTTAGTACGAAAGTTGACTATCTCCTGTCTCAGTTTCCATCTTGCGATATCTCAATTGTAGTCGATTTCAATGTTCATAACACTAATTGGCTTCAGTTTTGATCTATTACAAATCCCGCTGGTCATAGTGCAGAAACATTTGCTATTTCATGTGATCTCACACAAATGATTTCTGAACCCACAAGAATCCCTGATAACTCTAACCATACTCCACATCTTCTAGATCTCTTTCTTACATCAAACCCTCTTGTTTATAAAACATCCGTTTTTTCGCCATTAGGTCTTTCCGACCATTGTCTGATAAAAATCATTTCTACTGTACCTAATTCCACTGTTGTTCGCAAAACCGATAGAACCTTGTGTTGTTTTAAGTCAGCTCGATGGAGTGATTTACGGGATTTCTTTGCAACCTTTCCATGGCGTGAATATTGTTTTAAGTCGTCCTCTTCTTCGGACATCGCTCTTTCAGTATCTGAAGTCATCCTCATGGGAATGGAGTTATACATTCCGAAAAAACAGTACCGTGTAGGTCATTCACGTTCCCAACCCTGGTTCAACAAGGCTTGTTCTGATGCAATATCTTTAAAAAATAAATGTTACATTAAATGGAAATCTAATAAATCGGTTGACAGTCATGTAGAGTACGTTGGTACTAGAAATATCTGCAAAAGTGTCATCACTAAAACTAAAAAGTTGTTCGAACAACGAAAATGCAATGAACTAGCTACATCTCCTTTAGGCAGTCGTAAATTTTGGTCTTTAGCAAAAGCCATCAGTAAAAACTTTCGAACATCTTCATTTCCCCCCCTGACGGATCGGTAGTTGCTGATTCTGTAGACAAAGCCAACGTTTTTGTGGATTTGTTTGCATCAAACTCGTGTCGCAATGATTCTGGAAAAGATGTGCCCCTAGTCAACTCTTCTTCATACGTTATGAAACCAATTCATTTTCGGTACAAGCTCTTGGAATCGATCATCAGTAGGCTTGATCTCAATAAGGTGACTGGCCCAGACGGTATCCCAGCTATTGTCTTAAAGAAATGTTCCCCCGAACTAGTACCAGTCCTATCTAAGCTCTATACGATCTCTATATCTTCTGGGGAATTCCTTCAACATGGAAGTTAGCAAATGTTCAACCTATTCCCAAAAAGGTGATAAGACCGATCCTCAAATTACAGACCAATTGCCATTACTTCCATTTTGTCTAAAATCATGGAAAAAGCCATCAATCAGCAACTGCTCACGTTCCTTGAAACTAACAAACTCCTTAGTGACCACCAATATGGGTTTAGGCAAAGTCGTTCAACAGGCGATCTTCTTTCATATGTGACCCAAGTTTGGAACAATACAGTAGAGCAGTCAGGTGAAACAGTTGTAGTCGCTTTAGATATCTCAAAGGCATTTGACCAAGTTTGGCATAAGTGTTTACTTGCCAAACTCACCTCGTTGGGTTAAATGATACGCTCATCAACTGGGTTTCTAGTTTCCTTGATAAAAGACGAATACGTGTCGTAGTTGATGGCTTTTTTCAAAAGAAGTTAGCATTAACGCGGGCGTACCACAGGGATCCGTTATAGCGCCTACACTTTTCTGCTGTACATAAACGACTTTATTTCTTCAACAACTAACCCCATCCATTGCTTTGCTGACGATAGCACTCTTCACTGTAGTTCATCTCAGTCTACTCATAGTGATAATCCACCTTCAAGAAATTAAAGCTGAAATGGCAAATTCAATCAACAAAGACATTCAACGTATTCTCGAATGGGGAAGCAATAATCTAGTTAAATTTAATGCTAACAAAAGTCAGTGTTGCCTTATGTCCGCCAAAAAAGGTCGATCATTTCCTGTTGTAACTATGAATGGCTCAGTTCTTAAGTTTTTAGACTCTATTACTCTGTTGGGTATGACTGTATCTTCAAATCTCTCATGGGTTGACCATCTTCTGTCAGCTACCAAAACAGCTGCTCGTAAAATAGGCTTTTTGTACAGATCTAAGCAGTACTTTACCTCTCGACAACTCCTTTTGCTGTATAAGGCCCAAATTCGGCCTCATCTGGAATATAATTCTCACCTTTGGGTTAGTGCACCCCAATACGCTCTCGATATCGTTGATCGTATTCAAAAGAGAGCGATTAGGCTTATAAATGACCCGTCCTTAACTTCTCACATACAGTCCCTTGAGCATAGAAGGATGGTTTCAGTTCTTTCTTTGTATTATAGTTATTACAACGGCTATTGTGCTGGTGAATTACATTCTTTGATACCATCTCCGGCTATCTTTGCGAGAAACACTCGGTTCGCTCATTTACATCATCAGTATGCAGTACAAATCTCCACTTGTCGTACCAAACGGGCGTAATCCACATTTTTCTACACGGCTTCTAAACTCTGGAATGATCTCCCTAGTTCCTGTTTTCCTCTCACTTATGACATGAGAAAATTTAAGGTACCTGTTCATAGGCATCTATTGGCAATTCATTATCCCTCTATCCATCCTCCTAAGTGTTCCTGAGTGCTTTAGCACGATAGACCTTATTTAGCCTGTTCATCATTAAAAAAAAAGCGGTCGATACCTCTATACCATTACAAAACATTGGCATTTCCCGCAAACCGCTCCCACAACACATTGTGAACTAGATCAAAGAGAAAAGACTAATTTACCGTCAATTCTTGCGATCCAAGGATCCGGTTCTCAAGACCGAATACAATCGCCTCAACGCCTTAATCAGGCGAGAAGCCAACAAACACGCCGAAGACTCCTGGTCCAAAGCCACCTCCCAACTAGATTATAAACCCTTACCGACCTTCAGGGCAACCTAATCTCCTCAGACCAAGAAAAGGCCAATTTCTTTGGTGACCACCTTCAAACCGTTTTCCAATCCCCAGTTCGACAACCAGATCAAGGCACTCCTCGAGGGTCGCTTTGAAGAGTTCCGCAACCTTGACATTCCTGAACCCCAACTCGATAACGAGAGTCCCTTTTATATCCCCATCACGCCCGACCAGATCCACACGTATTTTAAAAAAGGAAAAAACTCAGGCCCAGGCCATGACGGCCTAAATAGGAATATCCTGTCACGATCCCTTGTTGAAGCTGCTTACCGAGACCACCAGAGTATTCGATCACAAGCAATGCAATCTGGCTGTGTTTCTGGACATTAAGCAAGCATTTGACAGGGTCTGGCACGCCGGTCTCCTGCACAAGATCCGAAACCTAAACATTCCCGACCTCTTCTCCAAACTCCTACCCTCGTACCTGACCAACCGGTCAGTTCGGGTCAAAGAAGGGAAAACCTTCTCAGATCCTTTCGAACCTACAGCAGGCGTACCGCAAGGTTCTGTCTTAGCCCCGATCCTCTACTCTATCTTCGCATCCGATATACTCGAACTCACTCAACCCGGAGTAGTCGTACCGCAGTTTGCGGTTGACACCGCCTTCTGGGCGGTTAATCGGAACAACGAAACGGCCTCCCGCATCATATCCAAAACCCTACGGAACTTCTCCAACTGGGCTAACCGGCAGAGAGTCTTCGTCAATCCTACCAAGACCCAAGCAATCCTCTTACGCCATCCTAATTACACCGAAGATAAGTGCCCAAAGCTTGCCTCCAGAAATGTGTCCCTCACTCTAAATCAGGAAAGACTCCCTCTCTAAGATGAAATTACCTACCTAGAAATCCTTTTCACACGAACCCTCAACTGGCTCCCGGATGTTAAAAAACCCTCAACCGTATTAGGAACCGCGCAAACCTACTGGGCGCCCTCCGGGGTAGAATCAGTGGTTGTCACCCCAAAACACTCTTACATGCGTATAAAACATACATCCGCTTTGTTATGGATTTCCGAGCTCCCATATATACAAATATAAACCCCAAACACCTTCACCCCATCGCTTCCTGTGAGCGCCGGATTTTTCCGACGCATACACCGGTTACCCTTCAGGTACCCTTATACCCTTACTATCCAACTGGCTAATGTATCCCTAATCACACATAGAATCCAAACCCTTCAGAAAAATTTTACCCACAAGAGAATTTTCGGCGATACCATCCCAACCAAAGAGATCCTTACCACTCTTTATAACTACCGCTTTCCCCTATTCCCACCAAGGAAACCCAAGCGCAAATTTAAACATCCACCCGCCATCTTCACACAACTTCTCGACGACCTCCGCGAGGAGACAGAAGAATCCCTTGACAACATCCCGTATGCCTTCCGAATCCCCACGTCTATTGGATGACGACCACAGCAAGATACTGGCCAACGAATATAAGCACACCAACCACGCCACACACACCACAACCACCACGCACACTTAACCCATTAACACATTCATTACTCAATAAAACCTAAATAATTTTTTCTTTTTTTTACACCCAAAATAACCATACCTCATGATTGTACAACATACAATAACACCAAACACCGCAACACAACAACCAGGAATGACCAGGGCTTAAGAGGAGAAGGACTCCTGAACAGTCTACAAATAAGTAATGTAAGCTAACAATAAGTAAAAACTAACACATAGTCACAAGCAAACTAACAAAAAAAAAAATTTAAGGTACTTACGGGAAAAAATTGCTTTAAATATTAATTATATCAAAGGATAATTTTAACGAAAGACGGCTGTCATGAAGCAACTGTTGCGGAAGGGAAACTTAGCCACAAGTGTTGCCAATATACCTAATTCGTAAGATTTAACCCAAAAATATGAAATCTTTTGGAATTGAGTACTTCATTAAGACAATCCTGAGTGTTTATTTCTAAATATTTATGGATTTCTAATATTTCCAAAAAATTGAGTTTATTCCCTTTATCACTTAACATGCAATATCTTATGAGTTCCTCATCAAGGTCTCATTTGTATTTTTGATGTGAATTGAGTAGATTGTTGACATTTTAACTTAATCGTTGAGACTCGCCTTTAATGGAAAAGGGTGTCTCGAAATTTTATTTCTTGATATGTAGGTGATGTAGGTCAAAACGTATTTTGATATCTTGCTTAACTCTACGCCTTATGCGTTTTAACCAGGATATGGAGATGCATTAATTTGTGTTATTGTAGATTTTAGTACCTACTTGTAAGTATTCGTTAGTTTTCATATATAATGTTAAAATTACTATAGTTTAAGGTCTGAAGATCACAATTTATCGAAACTAGTCACCATTTGTCACTAATTGTTAAATTCTCAAGTGAAACATTGTGGGGAAAGTTTAGTGTTTTCTAAGTATACCTCTGATTATCACAACCCCATTTAAAGTTTCAAATATGGAGTCCAATAGAGAATAAATATTTAAGATTATATACAGGGTGTGGCGCGAAGAGTTTTGATTAAAAGTAATGGCGGATACAGTTCTGTTAAAAATCTGAAATTACGAAGCTGTAGGTTTTGGACGACGCTAAGTTGAAATATAATATTGTCCTGAATGTGGCACTTCCGGTTATACAGGAAGTAGACGTCAACTTTGTTATTTTAAATGGAACTTAAAATTTTTTATTTTATTTTCGAATTCTACATGAATTTCTAGATAAAATTTCTGCACAATGTCCTATACCAAAAATGAAGTATTTTCGAAATATTTCGATTTTTTTTTAATTTTGAAAAAATTCTAGTCCACATTGAATAACGATATCTCTATTAATAACGAAGCTAGTGACGTGAAATTGTAACCAATAAACAACAAGCGCTTGCCCGTTAACTACATATATCCATCTTATTGATATTTTATACAGGGTGTTTTAAACTTAGCCGTCAACATGCACAATTTAAATCATTTATAAGTTGCCTACTTTAAATAGAACACCCTGTATTTTATTACATTTTCCGCTGTATTTTTAAGCCTTTTGAGATATTTCATTATCTTAGTTAAAACATAACAACTCTTAATTATTTCAACATTAGTAAAGGGTAGGCCATGATTTCCATTATTTAAGGTGATATTTTGTTATTTTTTCATAAGTTATTAATTCTGAAAGGTAACCAATAGCCTGAAAGGATTATTAATTGTGGATATCATTAAAAACGTTGACTAGGTATTTTGTATTAATTTAATGAGATAACTTACAAACAAAAATAACTAAATGTAATATTAAACAAATAAAGTTTTATAATAAGTGTTCAAAATTAGCACCATCCACTTCTAAACATTTATGAATCCTTTTCATTAAGTTATGTCTTGTAATTCTGGAAATATTGTCGGGTGTTAGAGAATTAAAAGCAAGTAAGACTCTCTGCATCATATCTTCCTTTGTCGTAACAGGTTTGGAAAATACCTGATTTTTAATGTAACCCCAAATACCAAAATCTAAAGGAGCCAAATCAGGAGAGCGAGCTGGTCAACGAAACGGACCCTGATTGGCAATCCATCTATCATCAAACATGTCGTAAAGATGCTGAGTAACAGGCCCAAAGTTGTGAGGAGGTACTCCATCTTGCTGATACCAACCTGAAGCCGCCTCTCCATTTCTTAAAGTATGTAACGCCGGTCGTATGGCTTCTTCTAAAATGTGGCAATATCTTGTACCATTTAAATGTTCATCATAAAATTTTAATGCTAAAATTTTATCGTCTTTTATTGCACAAAAAACATTAAAACTCCAAATATCTTGGAAATAACGTTCTCTACTAACATGTGGATTTTCATTAGACCAAAAATGGGGATTATGTCGATTAGATAAACCAATTTTGCTATACTTTGCTTCATCACACCATATAACTTTTTTTATGAAGTTTTCATCCTCTTGGGTCTTCACTAAAAACCATTCACAGAATTCTACCCTTCGAGGATGATCACCTAATTGTAAGTGTTGCACCAAATGATATGAAAATGGTTTCCATTTGTCCTTTTTTTTTAATGCGACGAATTGTTCTCGTCGACAAGGTAAGATCTCTCTCACAATCTCTAATGGAGGCATTTGGAGAGGCCGTAAAATAACCCAAAACATTAGTTTCGTTTATGTCACTGTCCACTAGTGGTTTATTTTTATTAATTTTTGTCTTAAATTGACCAAACTGACGGCAGTTTTTAAGCAAACTTCTTACAATACCACCAATTGCATTTGGACGATTTGGACATCTTTCTGCAAAAACACAGCAAGTCCGTTCAACAATTCTATTACACTCGCCGTAAATAATAATAAGATTTAAAAAATCATCATTAGTAAATCCTACATTTGCCATTATTTACTATGAAATACAAACTGGTAAAGAAAACTGTCAAAACAACATAAACAATTAACGTTCTAACTATCAAATCTTTGACAGCCATAGCCTACCCTTTACTAATGTTGAAATCATTAAGTGTTGTTATGTTTTAACTAAGATAATGAAATATCTCAAAAGTGATTGGATTTAGGTATAGGGAATTCTAATACCAAACGAATTGGCTTAAAAAAATACAGCGGAAAATGTAATAAAATACAGGGTGTTCTATTTAAAGTAAGCAACTTATAAATAATTTAAATTGTGCAAGTTGACGGCTAAGTTTAAAACACCCTGTATGAAATATCAATGAGATGGATATATGGAGTTAACGGGCAGGCGTGTGTTGTTTATTGGTTATAATTTCACGTCACTAGCTTCGTTATTAATGGAAATATCGTTATTCAAGGTGGACTAGGATTTTTTCAAAATCTTTAAAGAAATCGAAATATCTCGAAAATACTTCATTTTTGGTATAGGACATTCTGCACCAATTTTATCTAGAATTTCATGTAGAATTCGAAAATAAAGTAAAAAATATTAGGTTCTATTTAAAACAACAAAGTTGACACCTACATCCGGTATAATAGGAAGTGCCACATTCAGGACAGTATTATATTTGAACTCAGCGTCATCCAAAACCTACAGTTTCGTAATTTCAGATTTTTAACATAACTGTATCCGCCATTACTTTTAATCAAAACTCTTCGCGCCACACCCTGTATAATGTATACCGAAAAGAATTTTAATCCTTAGGGATTAAATACATATATTACTTCAGGGAAATACTGGACTACAATGATTAAATCATGTCGATTTTGAAAAAAAAATTTTTACACAATGAACCATTACCATAAGTATATACACTTTGTGGGAAAAAAATTATTGTTTACTTTTACTGTCGTTATTTGTATGGAAAATGAATGCATAAAACGCTTGAAGCATTATAACAATAATTTATTCATTTTACTCTATAATAAAAGCGGAAACGTCTTTCTTTTTCAACAATTATCAACAAAAAGGTGCTGTATGGAAGTAACCTTGAAATAATACATTAAATTTTTTCTGTCTAAAATTAACAATTATTTTTGGGTTTTAAATATTAGAACCTAACTAAACTCAATTTCAGTTATCAAACGGGCCCCAACTATGATTACCTGTTTATTATTATTTTTGGAATGCTTTGGTAAGGTATTTTATTTAAGATTTTATAATACAATCTATTTCAGGCTATTCACAATCAAATGCCCAAAAGTTAATTCATTCAAAAGTTGTTGGTGGAAGTATTGCTAGAGTAGGTCAATTTCCTTATCAAATATCACTATTATATTATGGTTCGCACATTTGTGGGGGTTCTATAATCGACGCGAAAACTGTTCTAACAGCTGCTCATTGTGTTGCTGACGAGTAATATGTTTTTTTATGTTTGTTCTACAGTCTTCATATTAATTTTTGTTCAGCCCAAATCCTTCGCGTTATGCGGTAGTAGCAGCTGTAACGAAGTTGACAGAATATGGAAATTTATACAAAGTTGTAAAAATTAGAATACCAAAAGAATATACCCATTACCATCAGCATGATATCGCAATTGTAAAACTTGCCAAATCAATTACCTTTAATGAGAAAGTAAAAGTAATTGCGTTAGAAACAGACAATCTTGGTGAAGGAGTCGATTGCGTAATGAGTGGATGGGGCCAGGTACATGCTAAAGGAGATGTATCAATCGATTTAAAGTATGCTGAAATGAAAACAATGTCAAACCATGCTTGTCAAAAGATTCAACCTAATAATTATCCTACTATATACAGTTCACTGCTGTGCGCGGCTCCTAAACCTCAAGAAGGATGTTGTAGGGGAGACTCAGGTGGTCCACTCGTTGCTAATGGAAAACAAATTGGTATTGTTTCGTGGACACGTTCTTGTGCTGTTGGGTATCCTGATGTTTACACTAGAGTATCGTCGTACAGCAGTTGGATCCAAGCAAACAGAGTAGATTAGATGCATTGTTTATTGTAGTGTATTATAATAATATTTACACAAACTATGGTAATTGTATGTTTTAATATTGCAAAAGACTCAATGTGGATTTTTTTGGACATGTACCTTTTTGGTCCTCCGCAGTGTTTAACTGCATTCAAAATAAAATGTCATTCTAGTTATTCATATTCAACCCTATTATGGTATGGTTAGCGAGAGAAAGAGAAATTCACTAGTTTTTTTCAAAATTTGTAAGCACGGGTAACACTTAATGGAATGGAATCAATTGTACTACATTTATTTCTTTACAATCCAAAACTATAGGTCAACTATAAATTTAACTTGTTGTGAAAAAGTATAGTCCTAAGGTTGTAATGCCTCCTTATCTATAGGTACAGTGGATTTACTTTTATTAAATAATAGCTAGTTGTTTTGGGCCGGTATAGGTTTCAAGTCGAAGAATTGGGCAATTCGCATAAATCATTGACAACTTTAAGATCGTAACAAATGTTCTATTTTATTACCTATTTGGCATAATGCTAAATATTGAACTTAAATCTAACATATTAATAATAACAACAAACAATACGTAAAATTAAAGTTATCTTCTAAAAGGTTGCTAAGGGAGACGGCCAAATCTATAGGTATACTGGTTATGTGTGGATTAAATAATTAACGTAGGAAACCTATTTTAGTTATTATAGTTTCTCTGAAATTTAACTTCAAAAGAATCCAAGTACTCGTAAATATATAGAGTTGTTATTTTATTCTATTCTTAGAAATTTTATACAATGGACTGATAAAGTTAACGGCTTTAAGAAGGGCAATAATTTTAATCTCGGTCACTGGGTCAGTAAGTGTTACTCCCTTTAAAAATGAATTTGGACTACTGCCTTTATTTATTTAGCAGTCTGGAATTTCTAGGAGTTGTAACCAACTCTGAGTTTACTTTGGGCAGGACGTCACTCTCAGAGTTAAAACCATTCTCGCGTACATTGTCCTCGCCAGGAATATTTACCGCTACGTCATCATATACTAAGTGACATAGAAAAAAGAGCAACCAGTAATAATAAATATTTTGTAAACATTTTTTGGGAATATGTTTGTTTATGTTAAGATAAAAAAAACGATCAATTTTTTAGCCATATTTCTCTAGCAGTTCTTGCGTTAACTTCTTTCAAAAATATCTACGATCACGTAACCTTAAAATCATTTGTAACTACAGTTGCCTTTTGAGACGTGTAAAACACATTACAAAAAGCTTTTTTAATTGAACCACGATGCCTCAAGTGCGCAGATGCCAAAATTTTCGGCAGTTAAACGAGTTTGACGAATTGTGGAATTACGAGAGGCTTGTTTGTCTATTTGAGATATAGCCGATAGAACGCAACGGAGTTTAAACACAGTGGTAGTGTGTTTGGGCATGAAACCAAGAGGACCGTACACGAAGAACAAGAGGTACAGGACGTCCTCGAATAACCACAGAAGCAGCAGATCGCCGTTTTAGGGTACTGGCTCTACGGGACCGCTTCTCGTCTACACGGGCGATTGCGGACCAGTGGTTTGCAGAACATGGAAGGGGAATTGAGCTGCGAACTGTTGATCGCCAGATAAGAACCTTTGGACTCTTTTCATACCGTCCCCATGTTGTGCTGCCACTGACTCCTGGGTACCGACGTGATCGTCTAGCGTGATGTAGAGAATGGGCAAATTTGGGCCAATAATGGAATTAAATTGTCTTCAGTGATGAGTCCAGATTTTGTTTGGGCATGCATGATGGTCGTGCAAGGGTGAGAAGACAAGATCTCTGATTTTCTGTGGAAAGGCATGTGCACCACATAGTTGGAGTTATAGTATGGGGGACTATTGATATTGGAAGTAGGTTACCTTTGGTCTTCATTAGAGGTAACATGACCGCTGCCCGCTATATCCAGCGAATCGTGGAACACCATGTTGAACCTTACCATCCCCAACAGCACATTGCAACGAGACAACGCACGACCTCATGTTGCTAGGGTTGGTTAATTTTGAGGCCAATCAAGTTGCTTTGTTGCCTTGACCAACGAGACTTCGTAATCTATCACCCATCGAGCACGTCTGGGATATTATGGGAAGAAGATTACTCAATTTACCCAACCCCACACAAACTCTAGTGGCTCTGTAGCATGAGTTATCTCAGAAGGAAATCGATCACCTCATTAAAAGTATGCCTAGGCGTGCTAATGAGTGCATAAGAGATCGTGGTGGCGCAACACATTAAGTTTTTTTGAAAAAGTTAACAGTTTAATTTTTATCGAATTTTGATCGTTTACTAGTCTAACTCGAATACACTTGTATACCAAAAATTGTTCAAATAAATTGATTATTACTGGGTATTCTTCTTTCTATGTCACTTAGTATATACAATCATATGGTGTAATGTGAAAAACATGAGTCAAATTATTTTCGTTATAATAAATTCTGACTTGAAAATATTTTGGTACGTTATTTTTACAGCTCGAAGGTTGTGTAGGTTATAACCTACAAACAACGCAATTTTTAACAAAATGTAAACATTTAATAATTGCAGCGGAATTATAAAAACATGAGAATGGTAGTGCTGTAAGTTGCTAATAAACAATCATACAATTGATTAGAGATTCAATTTATAGGTTAAACTATTTGTATGAAACAACTGTCGAGCTGCACTATTTCCACCTCGCAGGGCTACTACGTTTCATAATCATAATCTCTTATTGTTGATACCAATTCAGTAGCAATGATGGCCACTATAAGATGGTAACATTAATATACACAATGGATGTTAATTACGTGCCTAAATAAAATGGAACCTACGAAGATGACATTTAATGTGGAACATAAACTCTGTGAATTAACATATTGAGCAGCATTCTACCACAAAATATATTGTACTTACATTATTTAAATACATTACTAATAGAAATTTTATTAAATGTGAACTAACACACTTATATTACTAATTGTACGCTGTAGAAACATGCTTTTTGAAGTGTAAAAGTTTATAATCGGAGTCACTGTCTACATGCGAACTTTCAGAGTAGTTTTCGATGTTAATAACCAGTTCAACTGTGATGTCCAACGTTTATGCTATTGCTTTATTGTTTCTTCAGCATGTGGCACACAATTATCCCATACGGTTTCATCATATTGCTGTAAAGCTTTGTTCCACATAGCAATTACGTTCTCATCTTTATAGCCATCTCGTCTAATACGCTTGTCGTAATATCCCTTTGTGTGTTCCCATACTAATTCTATCGCACTAAACTCTCAGTGATATGGTGATAATCTTAATACTTCCTGTCCGTAGCTTCTTATTATTTCATCTACTTCGTACCTTCTTTGTATTTGAAGTGACTTAATTAGACCATACAGCTCGGTTTTGTGGGATCGTGGCTGATGTGATTCTGTGTTAACCAGGAAACCATATTGCCTTTTGTCCAGGATGAAGTTGGTAGGTTTTCAACTAATATTTAATGGTACGGTGCATTATCAATTATAACTACCGAAGGCTCTTCTAAATCTTTAACGATCTTGATGCAAATAACAAAGCAGCACATTGTACAAATCCTTTGGCGGATCCGGGGTGAATAACAATAAATGTGTTGCCATCGTAGCCTAGAGGGTTTCGTACACTCCTAATGTTTTCATCCTGCCATAATTTTCTTGAATTTCCTTTGGAGTAGATCCACGTTTCATCCATAAATACTACTTGCCGACGATTAGATGAATTGATCTGTATGATATAACTCTTTCCTATAAAGCTCTACGGTTAGGGCCTTTTTTGAATTTAAATCCTAGCGACTGAATTGCACGATGAAGACTTCTATCGCTTATTTAATATGTGACTGTTACGAATTTCTGCAACTCTTGCAACTGTGACAAGTTTTTTCTGTAAATAAATTAGTATGTCAAACATATGTAGAAGATTATGAGGTAATATTGCTTACTTTGTACATACATATTGTGTAACGTATTCCTTATCCCCATTTTGGATGTTTCAGGTAGATCGTCAGATTTTGTTTTCTTACATTGTCGTTTGTTACCAGGACTTGTTAAAACAGGGTTAGATGCTGCTCGAGACTTGATATTCTTGATATTTCTTACCGTCTTATCAGATATACCCAAGGCGCTTTCTACACGCTGTACTTTCGTGATTGTAATGAATTAAGATATAAACACTTAATGTCATACTTACTCCTTGGACAGCAGGTACTGATATCCGGGGACCCGCATTTGCTTTAAAGTGTGTAATAAATGATGATTAAAAGAAGTAAATGTAGGAAAACAGGAAACAGTCAAAGGATACACAAACAAATGGAGGTTATATAGTATTAATCAAGTGAGAATTAAATTCATGTGCATATAAAGTAAATTGATTTCGCATTTATTGGTTTACTATTTCTACAACATTTGCTTATACAATACCGTATGTCAATTTCGTCAAATGCACTACGAATGTTCACCCTCCTTAATTAATTCACTGAGAAGACATATTGTATAGCTATATTCATAAATTAATGACATAGCGGTAAACACTCCTGACGAGGACAATATGCAAATGTAAGGAAATCCAAGAACGCGAAGGAATATTTTGAATGTATTTCAAATCGGTTAATTTGATGGATGCAAAATAATTTGGTACAGCTTTGACTAATAAATATAGAGTGCGATCATTATTGTTTGACTGTGCCGCTCCTAGAACAGTACTACTGTCCCGCATCCTTAAAATGAAAATTGTGCTATGTCCAGTGGCGTAAATGCAGATATTAAAATAAATACTACCATAAACTACAAAAACTTTCGTGAATGACGAATTGCCTATTATGTAGGCGTACAAAAACTGGAAAAACTGTAATTTACGTTTATTTTGAATTAACACCTATTTTTTTTTTAACTTTAGCTTTATTTAGTTATATTTACGTACATAATACAGTAGATATAATATGTTTATTATTATCAGTATTTCGTCATGTTTCAAGTTGTTGTTGAACCATTGGCTAAACGGTTTTGAAAATCTAAAGGTAGTATTCTTGCACAACCGTTATTTTGTAGGGATGAAAATGTAATTGACGTTTGACTGCTTTATGGCATGCACCATAAGAAAGATATGGAATAATTGCATATTGAAATATGCACAATGTTGTCAATCTAACTTTACTGGTTTAATGTTTTGGTTTTTAAGATTCTTTATATTTTAGTGCTTAAATATACAAGTCAATCATGTTTGTATAATGCAAAATTACCTGTTTGTTGGGCAAATTGTCTTAAAGGTTTAGTCGGACTTCTTTCCAAATGTGTACGTACATTTTCCACTACTTCCTCTGTAAGTACAGTGTGTCCCATTTTCGATGGTATTTCGGGGTATCTCACTTACGAGTAAAGATACAGAGTTGCGGTTTTTACAATACCGTGCTACTTTTTTGTGAGAAGAACGCTGGTATAAACAAGACTTTCATAGCCCACTAAATTTCTGAGATACCGGGCGAAATTGAAAATATTGCATTTTGAGACCCACCTTGTATCTCCGTTATCCTTTAATATATGGCAAAGGTAAAAATTGGTTCTTATACAGTTTTTTACGTAAAATCCATTGGCGTAGTCGTATTTTTGCTGTAAGCTGCCAATTTTTAGCTATAAATAAAACTTGTTTTTTTTAACGGAACACTTTGTATATTTTTCTTGCGTTTGATTGGAAATTTTGTAACCTTTACAAAAATATATAATACATGACGTGTATTTTAAATAATAAACCTAAAATCTATGATTCCATAAAATTTGCGTAAAAACGTGTGTATTATGTAGCATCAGAATTAGTAGGTCGTGAGTTAATATATTAGGATATTACAAACATAGAAATTTTAAAAAAGCTAAATAAATTTTAAGGCAGAATAAAACTGAGAAGCTTAACATTATATTAACTCGATAATAACCCCTTAATAGATTTTCACCTTAAAACAACTGCGCAAAACGATTGCATTTTCCCGAACGCAATGTTGACATACAGTGGTTATTCTTTTTAAAGCATTTAAAATAATTATGGAACGTCTTTACAAGTTTTGAAATGCTGCATTGGTGGCATTAACTAGTTCATCTATTGTCCGATGACGAGTACTATAAAACCTTATTCTGCGAGTATCCCCTTAAGAAAAAGTCTAGCATGGATAGGTCAGGTGATCGTGGAGGCAATCTAATTGGTCTATAAGTACCGATCCACTTTTGCGGTAAATAATTGTCTAAAAAAAGGTCGAACAATTACAGCATTATGTGCGGGCGCGCCATCCTGTTGGAAATGTATCCTTTTAAGATGAGCTAAGGCAACATTGCCTAGTAACATAGGGATAACATCTTGCAATATTTCAAGATATCTGTTCCCTGTAAGACTGCCTTCATAAATTCTGTATTCTATTTGTTGCCCCAAAATAAAACAAGCTACGCTAAATCCAAATCGACCCTATTGCTCTCTTTCGAATAGCAGATGATGATTTTCTTGGCAACAATGCGTAGTATTATGTCCGTTGAAAATACCTGCACTCGAAAAGTAAGCCTCGTTAGATCATATTATAAATCTAGCAAAGTTATTACCAATACGAATTTGTTCCAAATGCCAGTTGCAAAACAGTAAACGACGTTCTGCATCCCCAGGATGCAGATGGTGAACCATTATAATCTTGTATGGCTTAAATTCATATTTGGTCAATTATTTGAAGCCGAGTCTTGGGAATGCCAATCTCCTGCTATAGAACTCTGCATGATTGTGAAGGAATTGCCTCTATACACGCTAAAACGTTGACTTTATCCGTATCACGATTTTTCTTTTTACACTTTTTTTGGTTAGATAAATGATCCAAGCTCTGCCAATTTTTTTTATTCGGAAAAACATTAAAAGATAATGTTGCCTTCTTTCTGGATATCTACAAATAATATTTAAATAAAAGATAAATCCACATACTTACGTCAAAAGATAAATAAGTATTCAAACAAACTTGTTGAAATACAGCCTCACGGGAGTTTCCATTGCTATCTATAAAACAGACTAACATACATATTTTTCAAATTGTTGATAATTTTCATGTTCAGCCATCGTAACGAATACAATTAGCAAATGATCATTTAATTGTTCCAATAATTACAGCCTACTAATTCGAATGCTATATAATATACACTATGCTATTACATAGATTTTGTGAAATCATAGATTTTAGGTTTATTGTTTAAAATACACACCATGTATTATATATTTTTGTAAAGCTTACAAAAGTTCCAATCAAACTAAAGAAAAATATACAGGGTGTTCCGTTAAAAAAACCATAAGTTTTATTTATAGCTAAAAATTGACTGCTTTCAGCAAAATACGACTACGTAAAAAACTGTATAAGAACCAATTTTTACTTTTGCCATACATTAAAGGATAACGGAGATACAAGGGGGTCCCAAAATGCAATATTTTCAATTTCGCCCTGTATCTCTGAAATGTAGCGGGCTATGAAGGTTTTGTTTATACCAGCGTTCTTCTCTCAAAAAAGTAGCAAAGTATTGTGAAAACCGCAACTCTGTATCTTTACTCGTAAGTGAGATACCACGAAATATCATCGGACACACTGTACAGGTTGACCCATTTTCGTATTTTTACGGGGTATCTCGCTTATTTTTTAGGTTAGAACCTTGCGGTTTTTGCGACACCGTGCTACTTTTTAATGAAACCAAAGATGCACTAATCAAATTTGCCATAGTCATCTTAGTTTTTGTGCTACAGGGTGATTTTGGAAAAATTGCATTTTCAGTCATCCCCTGTAACTCTGTTATTGTCAGACATATTAAAAAAGAAAACTGATATTTGTAGATTTTTTACGTAGAATCCAGTGGCGATACTCAGATTTCCTTTAGAGGTCACAGTTTTTGAGATATTGACATAACCTACTTTTTTTTTAATGGAACACCCTATATATTTTTTAAAAATCCTTTTCCCCTTTCCAAGAGCTTTTTAAAAATATAGCATAGTCTATATTTATTTTTATAAATAACGTGACAAAATGATTTTTTTCTGTAATTTACATTGATAAAAAACAAAATAATTAATTAATCACAAATATTGTTCAAACTGCAAACCATTATGTCTCCTACAAGTTTTACAAAGTTTATAAATTCTTTTAATAGCATTTTCCAAAATAAATGATTGTCTTCGTAATTCTGGAAAAGCATTTTCCGTTGCAATTTTTAAATGTTGCATGTTGGCATATTGCCTTGAATAAATTTTATTCTTTATATACCCCCACAAAAAAATCCAAAACCGAGAGATCCAGTGATCGTGGTGGCCATCGAACAGGTCCATTTGTTCCAGTCCGTCTCCTGGGAAAACGTTCATTTAGCCAGTTTTGTATTATTCTAGCATTGTGGGCTGGAGCCCCATCCTGCTGGAAAAATATATCGTTCAGTTGAGCCAGTGGAATATATTCTAAAATGTTCATAGTTTTTTCTTGTAGAATTTGTAAGTACCCATTAGAATTTAGGTTTTCTTCATAAATCTTGTAAACCATTTTTCGGTTAAAAATAAAGCAGGGGACATTAAATCCGAATCTGCCTTAACGCTCTCTAGAAAATATCACGTGGGTGTTTTCTTGACTCCAAAACCGCGAGTTTTGTCTATTAAGAATTCCCGAACTTGTGAAATGTGCCTCGTCTGACCAAATTATTTTTTTTCAAAATTATTGTCCTGAGTTTTCATATTTATAAATCAATTGCAGAACTCCAATCTGCGTTCAGCATCACCAGGGTGCAGATGATGAACAAGTTTATACTTGTAGGGTTTGAATTTATGTTTTTTTAAAATCCTTTGCACTATTGTTTTAGACACACCGGTCTCTTCATCTATTTTCCTGTACGAGGTTTCAGGGGTGGCTTTGAACAACTGCTAAAACGTTGATCTCTGATTCCTCTTTCTGTTTGTTGCAAACTCGGGGTCGAGGTTTGTCAAAACATCCATGTTGGCAAAGATTAAATTTTAATTTTTGAAATATTCTTCTGTCGGGTTGTCTTCTTTCAGGATATCTATATGACAAAATAGGTATATAAAATAAATACAAATTTTAAGGTAAAGATTAACTGACCTGTTCAGATAGAGTTCTAAGGCCAGGTCTGCGGTTTCATTAGATAATATGAAGCAGGTGTTCATATCATATTTCTCAAAGTTTTCAAATTTTTGGTTTCGAGCCATGTTAAAAAATAATTAAACAACAACAAGAACGATAACAATAAACAAAAACAACGAATAACAATAAGTATCAGCACTAAATTTGGAAAAATGTAACCAGGAATAATTTGAGAGAAGCAGAAACTTCAAAAATCAAATACCTAAGTAATGGCAGAACGTTAATTATTTTGTTTTTTGCGTTACCATGGTTACCCACGACTATCCACTATTATCAATGTAAATTATAGAAAAAAATCATTTTGTCACATTATTTATAAAAATAAATATAGAGTATGCTATATTTTAGAAAAGCTTTTGGCAAGGGAAAAATAAATATATATATATATATATATATATATATATATATATATATATATATATATATATATATAGGGTGTCCCATAAAAAAGTAGGTTATGTCAATATCTCAAAACTGAGATCTCTAAAGAAAATCTGAGTACGCCACTGGATTCTACGTAAAAAATCTACAAATATCAGTTTTTACATTTTTAATATGTTATTTATGGCAAGGAATTGCAAATTATTATTTTTTTCAAAAATGGTATTACTTCTAAGACTTTTACTATTGTTAGATGAAAAAAAGACGCTTTTTTGTAGAAAATTTGTATTGTTTTGTAGCGAAAAAGTTTGTGGATCAACAAAATGGTGAAATGACGAAATGTTATTGACAAGATATTTTTGGCAAAAACCGTTATGACACAAAATATGTGCACAACACGTTTTTAAAGTCTCTTTTTTTACAAATTCGTGAAAAATGAAACAACTTTCAAATCTTGTTGTAAAAATAACTTTGTATCGAAATCAATTTTTTTTTATTCCAAATTTCTCTAGGAAACGAAAGAGCAAGTTAAAATAAATAAATAAAAGTACAAAAATAAATTATCTAAAAAGACCAAGTTGACAACGTAAGTGGACAATAACTGTAACCTTTACCTCCATGAAAAATAACTGAGTATGTGTGTATCCCAAGATCAATAACTTAGGAAGTAACTCTCTTTTGCCAGTTTTTTGTCTTTCAGGGTCTTATTTAATTCCTTGATACGGAAAAACATTCTGGACCTAAAAAATAAGCGTTTTGCTATTTAAACACAATTAATGTCACCGATAGCCACTAAAAGATTACAAATACAATTGTCACCAGCTAGTATTCCTTCCTGCAGGGCATCGAAGATAATCTGCATAAGCTGCTCAATTTGAGACATGAAGGATGGAGATGATTTTTACAATCCACCTTCACTGAGATGATCTATCCAAGAATCACTTTTCTTTGGGCTACTTGTTATTTTTAAAGCGGAATCTTTTAATTTTGTAAACGCGAAACAAGCTCCATTTGAATGTCGTTTGCAATATCATGTATGCGCCTGGACACCGTGTTATTCGAAAGAGGTACTTTTTCAATTTTTTCAGCAGCTTCTGAATCAATCACGCATGACACAATCCTTCACACAAGGGCTTAATTAAAGTTTCTATAATGGTGTGTGCTTCACCCACCAGCCAATGCAATGCGATAGCACACTTCATACGATGCTTCTGTGGCATTGAAATTTTCTATTTTAAAAAATTTTACCGATGCAGTGTTCGTCTCAGCATAAGTTTCCAGTTTACTTTCGAAGAACGAAATGTCTTTGTTTTTGTGTGTTGGGTGATTTACTTCCAACTGCACACGCACATGGACACGCACACGCGCACGCGCACGCGCGCGCACACTCACACGCACACGCACACGCACACGCACACACGCACACGCACACGCACACGCACACGCACACGCACACGCACACGCACACGCACGCGCACACGCACTAGCACACGCGCATGCACACGCACACGCACACGCACACGCTCACGCACACGCTGTTTGCCAATAATTTATTACAAATCACACACAAAGCATCGGGAATTTCATTGGCACCGACGTTGGTAAATCCAAAGGACAAATAATTACTGTCATATTTACGTTTCTTCTTTGCAATGTGACCAGAATTACAGGGTGAAGGTTTAGTTTTATTCTCAGTAGAAATGTTGTCTGTTAATGATTCAATATGCTCGATGGTGTTAGTTGTGTTAATAATGATTGTCGGTTCTATTTGACTGTGTAGGGTTGCGGGAGTAGCATTATTATCGGATTCTTTATTGGTATTATTTTGAAATGTCTTTTGTTAATACACATTTTTAACTAATTTACCGCAATATAAGAAATATTATAGTTAAAATCATTTAACCTTGCGTATGTACGTTATTATAATAATTTTGTTACAAAGATAAATTAAATAAAATGAGCGACATTTTATTAAATGTATTATAGTTACATGTTATCGGTAATACAGAAATCTGTATAAAAAGATCATAAAATACTAACGTGGCATACGTTCATGAAAATTAAACCATGCGGTTATTCGGAATGAGTCATACGCAATCTTATATGATTTTAACTTTACTTACCTGGGGTGCTAGAAATTGGAGAAATACTATTCTACTCGAAATAAAAGAATAAAACGCGACCTCTCACTGCTTTGAGTGCTGTTGAGCGAGTGCTAACACATAACGGCAACTATGGAATATGTAATGGCGTGAAAGCGCGGCAATTCATCGTTAAACGGCCGGCGGAGCGCCAGTGAGTCTGTGAATGTCGGCGTTGGTGACGCGGAACCCTAAAACATTATCGTGGAACCCACTTTGGGAATCGCTGCATTAGATGAATGTGTAGAAAATAACTTCTTATACCTTGGCTCAACTTTGTGCGGAGTGTGGCCAAAAGAAGTTTTGAATAGATGGAATAAGAAAGAGAAGCGTTACCAACTTGTCAGTTGCTCACCAGTAGTGGAAATTTATAATCGCCATATGGGTGAAGCAAACATTCCCACACAGGAAGGCCGTTTGTATGAAAAGCAAAAAATGGTAATTCAGATTACTCCACCATTTGGTAGATTTGGCCGTGATAAATGATTGGCTTCGTGATTGCGCTAATTCGGAGAAGCAAATGACCCAGAAAAAATTCCGGCCTGAACTAGCTCAAATTTTGTGTATGGTAGACGCTAGCCAGACACCTAAGAGAGGAAGGTCAACTTCTATGGAAAGAATTCTTTCAGCAAATAAAGAGAAAAGTGCTGCACGAACACCGCTTTTACAAGTCATAAAGGATAAAGCTGATTATTGGCCTACATGGGATGAAAAAAGAAACCTGTGCAAAATGTAAGATTGCCGCGGAAATACTAATTTTATGTGCACAAAATATATCCCCTACGACGTCGATTGGAAGATATTACAAATTTTCTACGTCAAGAGTCCCATTCAGTCTCAATACTTACGCGACCACCAATCTCTAACGCCACTATCAGAAGCCGTCCCCGCTTTCCGTAGATTTCCATAAAACCACGAGACGTGCTACCGAGAGCTAATTTCCCATCAGATTTCGTCTCGAATACTATTCTACACACTGACGTGCTGTCGTTTAAATTCGCCATCACCTGCATGTCAGTTTTTATTTACACCTATACAAACACCTGTGGAGAACGTTTCTGTGGGAGTTTAATTCCCGGTGTCGTTTCCCACTTACACAGTCGGGCAGAAAGTCCGCCTGTCAGAATTCTGCCGACCCCACAGTGTCGATTAGAAAGCGCAATGCAGCTGACAGCCCAGGTCTACTAACTAACCCCAATTACATAATTACACACGTACTTATATCCACACGCCGCCACGGCAACTTACCTAGATCACCGAATCATTCCTGAAGGTTTAACCATACCGAGATAAAAGATTCACCACCACCACCATTTCACCAGTTTGCGGGAGCCTTGTGAACAAACTGCTCTTTCCGCACAAAAGTATTCCATACTGGAATATCTACCATCAAATTCATCCTGCGTAATTAGCACTATAAATTCAATAGCTATCTGTGTCCACCACCCCTTCGGTGGTTATTTCTAAATAAGAATAGAGAGACCTGAAAGAACACCAAACCTCTCTCATAATTTCACGTAGTTACGAAAAGCTAACTAGAACATATTCTAATTTCACTTAATTAGTTTTAAAACAATAATTAAAACCGCTCCCGTTAGAAGTAGAAAATCGCGATGAAATTCTATTAAATAGTTTAAACTCTTGAAAGACAAGCGGTTATTCAAGTTTTAAAATATGGATTTTTTTACCTAGATACTCCAGGTGACATTGATCGCTTCCATTATATCTTTAAAAATATTTTAATGAGAAATAAAATTGCTGTCACACCGGCCTTAGCTATAAATAAAAGTTATATACTTCTCTGTTCTACCGGACAGGAACGTAATCAAAATATTTCCCAATTTTCTTTATTAATGTATATTGAGTTATTTATACCTTAGTTTAGATTCCTTATTATAACTGTGCCGTTAATCTTATTTTCTCAGCGATCTTCCTTTCTTTGTTAAAAGTAAAAAGAATTTGTTGTTTTAGTTCAGATCCACATATATTTTTCTTTTGTTATTGTAGTTAGGGTAAAATGGTATATTTAGCTTTATAAATGATATAGGATAATACATGCATCAAATGTTTTCTTGTTTATTCGTTAGAGTGAAATATCAGACAGCAAACGTTCAGCCCTATCTAAAAGAACCTACGTCCACCCTCGACTCAAGCTATAGTCGCGGAAAACATAATCATAAAAGTAAACTATCCCATCAGGCCGATACAAAAAAAAAACATAAACATAATCACTAAAGTAAACCACCCCGGCAACTCAATCGGTACAGCATGAGACTTAATCTCAGGGTCGTAGGTTTGAGCCCCACGTAGGACGTTTAAACCTTCAGGAACGATTCGTTTATTAAAACGTTTTTCTATTGTTCACCGGCGGGCAGAATAGACTAAACGTTTTAAGTAGTCCGGTATTAAAGGATGTTGGATGCCGGGATAATTCTGTAATCTAGGTTTATCGTGACGTGCGATTCAGGACGGATTCAGGACTCTGAAAAGGAGTAGATTTTTAGAACCTGGCAATTACGTGAAGTGAGAGAAAAATAATACTCACTTAGTTTATGTAATTACCAGACGGACCAAAACTTTTGTCAGAAATAATTATTGGATTTTGGTCTGGTTTATCGCTTTCAATTCGGTAACACTACACTTTAGGAAGTTGCGGTGGCGACGTGTGTGTAAGTCTATATGTAATTATGTAACTAGGATCGATTAGCAGACCTGGGATGTCACTTAGATTAGGCTTTCTAATCGACACTGTGGAGCGGGCAGAATTGAGACAGGCGGCCTTTCTGACCGACACCGGAAATTAGACTTCCGCCGTACCGTTCTCCATAAGAGTTTGTGAAGGTATTGTAAATCAAAACTTTTATGCAGGTAACGGCGCATTTCAACCGCAGCAGGCTAGGGTGTACATGACTATTCGAATAGAAAGCTAATGCGAGATTCGCTCTTGGTAGCGCGTCTCGTGGTCAAAGTGGTTAAATATGATTTAAAATTTTTCAATTTGTAGTAAATTAGCGAATACTTAAATTTAAAACCATAGTTAGAAGGGTTTCGGTTCTTTACAGTATCCTCATTCCCTTCCTTTATTTGTCTTTCAAAGTGGTGATGGAAACAGCATAACTACGTATACATTTTCTTAACAACAAAGGCAGTAACGACGATGACGATGGTGAGGATGATAATATGAAAATAGGATTTTCATTAAAATTACTTTTGCAGTGTGCATTATGAATATATAAAATAAAGTTCTATGTGCTCTTCATACATATACAATTCACCATCACCCATTCCCTCCATAAAATCCTCCTATACAAAATGAACTCTCATCCCCGCCTCCTAGCGTCGGCTTTCGGAGACCAGATCCCGCAAATAAGACCGCCTCGCGACGACGACTAGCTTTCGGAACCCGGGTCAGAACACCTAACGATGTACTGTGTCAATTTTTTCCCGTAATTTTCAAACACAGATAGGTGTAGTTATTCCGGCTGTTGCTTCTACTGCAACGACGACGCATTTCTTTCATAGTCATACATGATACTGCGCCCTGCTTATGACTACAGCTCCACCGCGTCATTACCTTGTCTCTGGCTTTTCATCCCTCTGCACTTTCCTGTTTGTGATTAGAGAATCATAATCTATGCATCACCGCCAACACAACCACCGTAGCATCAGTCCCCTCTTACACAGGCTTACGAGGGGCGGATATGCTGCTACTAGGGCTTCGCCACTTTGCTGTTATATTGTTTTGCCTTACAAGGAATCGAAGATCTACTTGATGGCCCATCTGCTTATTTTCATATAAGGCGACAAAACCCTAGTGGCGACCATCTTGAAGAACTAGCGCTTCGAAGAACCTGCTGCAGGCGCATCAGATGACAAATCTTTGAACGAGTGGACTGGAACCGACACTCGTATTTGATCAAATTTTTCCATTAAAAGTATGCAATGTTGCACTACATTGACATTTTAGCGATTACTTTAATTAAACGTAAACCACAATCAGTCTAGTTAAGAGCAGCACTTAATTATCTCTTCCAGAAGAAATGAGGATTATACAAAATTATCTATTTACTCAAGGAGCCTACGCATAATATAACGATTGAGTATTGTTTGATAACGTTACGACAAGAAAGAACTGAAAAGATTCTTCTATGCTCAAGGGACTGTGTATCAGAAGTTAAGGGCGGGTTATTTATAAGCCCAATCGCTCTCTTTTGAATACGATCAACGATATCGAGAGCGTATTGGAGAGCACCAACCCAGAGGTGAGAATTATATTCTAGATGAGAAGCCCATTTTGCGAGCAGCTGTTTTGATAGCTGACAGAATATGGTCCACCCATGATAGATTTGAAGATATACTCATTCCCAACAAGGAATGCTCGACCTTTTTTGGCGGACACAAGGCAACACTAAGTTTTGTTAGCATTAAATTTAACTAGATTATTGCTTCCCCATTCTAGAATGCATCGAATGTCTTTGTTGATTGCTTTTGCCATTTCAGATTTAATATCTTGAGACAGAAGGTAGATTACCATTATGAGTAGACTGAGATAAACCACAATGAAAAGTGCTGTTATTAGCAAAGCAATGGATCGGGTTAGTTGTTAAGGAAATAATACGATTTATGTATAGCAGGCGCTATAACTTTTCCCTATGGCACACCCGTGTTAATGCTAACTTCTTTTGAAGAACAGCCATCAACTACTGCTCGTATTCGTCTTTTATCAAGGAAACTAGAAACCCAGTTGATGAGCGTGTTATTTAACCCAAACGAGGTGAGTTTGGCAAGTAAACACATTCCAAACTTGATCAAATGCCTTTAAGATAACCCATATTGGTGGTCACTAATGAGTTTGTAGGTTCAAGGAACGAGAGCAGTTGCTGATTGATGGATTTTTCTATGATTTTAGACAAAATGGAAGTGATGGCAATTGGTTAGTAGTTTGAGGGATCGGTCTTATCGTCTTTTTTGGGAATAGGTTAAACATTTGCTAACTTTTATGATGAAGGAAATTCCCCGAAGACATAGAGATCGAATATAGCCCGGGCCAGTTTCCTTATTGAGAGCAAGCCTATTGATTATCGATTCTAGGAGCTTGTACCGAAAATGAATCGGTTTCACAGCGTATGAAGAAGAGATGACTAGGGGCACAACTTTCCGAGCATCACTGAGACACGAGTTTGATGTAAATAAATCCACAAAAACATTGGCTTTGTCTACAGAATCAGCAACAACAGATCCGTCAAAGGATGTCAGGGGGGGGATGAAGATGTACCAAAGTTCTTACTAATGGATTTAGCTATAAAACAAAATTTACGATTGCCCAAGGGAGCTTTAGTGATGATACTTTTGTAGATATTTCTAGCACCAACGTATTCTACATGACTCTTGACCGTTTTATTAGATTTCCATTTAATATAGGGATTTATTTTTCAAAAATATTGCATCAGCACAAGCCTTATTGAACCAGGATTGGGAACATGAATGACCTATACGATTCTGTTTTTTGGAAATGCATAACTCCAAGCCCATCAGGAAGATGCAAGAGCAATGTCCGAAGAAGATGATGGCTTGAAACAATATTCACGTCATGTAAAGGTTGCGAAGAAGTCTCGCAAATCACTCTATCTAGCTGACTTAAAACACCACAAGGTTCTATTAGTGTTGCGAACTACAGAGGAATTAGGAACGGTAGAAATGATTTCTATTTGACAATGGTCAGATAGAGATGATAGAACGAAAGTTTTATAAACAAGTGGGTTTGATGGGAAAGATATCTAGAAGATCTGGAGTATGGCTAGGGTTATCAGGAAATCATTTGTGTGAAATAACAAGCAATAGCAAATGTTTCTGCACTTTGACCACGACCAGGTGGGTTAGTAGTAGATGAAAATTGAAGCCAATTAGAGTTATGAATATTGATATCTCCTGCAATTGAGATATCGCAAAATAGAAATTAAGGCAGAAGATAGTCAACTGTCAAACTAAGGTAATCGAAGAAGTCTTGAAAGTTACTATCAGGAGACCTATAAATGCAACAGTAAAATTTCACGAATTTAGGACCAGGATATTTAAACCAAATCACATCGAAATTTTTATTTTCCAAGGAAGAAATTCTCTAGCAAGCAGTTCTGTCCTTGATATAGGCACATAGGCCTCCTTTATATGGAAAGTTAGAGTGAAGGTTGCATTGGGGATATTGTAAGTCGGGTGAATTAGAGCTTTTAGAGAAGACTTGTGTTTCAGATAGAAACAAAATGTCAGGTCGTAATTGTTCAATGTGTTGGTGAATAACATTAAGATTCGACCTGATACCGCGGATGTTGCAATATCTGGTATTTATTACCCTAGAAGCCATAGTCATCTTTTTTGTAACTTTTAATTTTGGACTTTCAATCCGATAGGAAGACAACGATGGCGGGAAGAAAGAATAAGTATAAGAATAAATACAGAATAAAGAAAGGGTGACCGGCAGCTCATAAAATACGAAACCCAATATTAAGGAGCCCATGGTAAGAGTAGGCTGACGTGGGGTACGCATGTCTCCTACCTCACAATACCCTTGAATTTGTTTAATTTGCTTAAGCGACTCGGAGATGCTTTTTTCTTGTTTGACAGACAGACAGACAGACAGACAGACAGACAGTCAGCCAGCCAGCCAGCCAGCCAGCTAGTCAGCCAGCCAGCCAGCCAGCCAGCCAGCCATCCAGCCGGACAGACAGACATACAGACAGATGGACGGAGGGACGGACGGGCGGACGGGCGGGATGACGGACGAATGCACAGGCGAACGGACGGACGGACCGTCAGACAGACAGACAGACAGACAGACATACATACAGACAGACAGACAGACAGACAGACAGACAGGGAGACAGACAGACAGACGGACGGACGGACGGACAGACGGACAGACGGACAGACGGACAGACGGACAGACGGACAGACGGACAGACGGACAGACGGACAGACGGACAGACGGACAGACGGACAGACGTACAGACGGACAGACGGACAGACGGACAGACGGACAGACGGACAGACGGACAGACGGACAGACGGACAGACGGACACACGGACACACGGACACACGGAGAGGTGGACAGGCGGACAGACGGACAGACGGACAGACGGACAGACGGACAGACGGACAGACGGACAGACGGACAGACGGACAGACGGACAGACGGACAGACGGACAGACGGACAGACGGACAGACGGACAGACGGACAGACGGACAGACGGACAGACGGACAGACGGACAGACGGACAGACGGACAGACGGACAGACGGACAGACGGACAGACGGAAGACGGAGAGACGGACAGACGGACAGACGGACAGACGGACAGACGGACAGACGGACAGACGGACAGACGGACAGACGGACAGACGGACAGACGGACAGACGGACAGATGGAGAGACAGACAGACAGACAGACAGACAGACAGGCAAGCAGGCAGGCAGGCAGACAGGCAGACGGACGGACGGACGGACGGACGGACGGACGGACGGACGGACGGGCAGACAGACAGACAGTCAGACGGACGGACGGACGGACGGACGGACGGACGGACAGACAGACAGACAGACAGACAGACAGATTTATTCCTTAAACGACAGACAGACAGATTTATTCCGTAAACGATAATGATAATTATTTCTACACTAATGGACTGAGATACTATACTCCGGCTGAAAAACGGCGTCAATTACTAAACGCAATAAGTAAAATTAACATCAACAGCCCCTGCTTAAATAAACAAATCAAGGAGTGATCTCACCCCACAATCCAAATACGAACTTTTCTTATCTGCAACTACATTGTATTTTAACGAAACGTTTTATAAAAATTCACAGGAAAACTAATTTCAGAAATCAAATCTTAATTGCAATACTGAAAGTTTAATTCGAAAACCATTACAACTTACAGAAATCAAACAATCTATTGTTACCTCTGATTGTACCTTGATGAACACAACAAGTTTCGTTATCGTAAATTGAGTCACTAGCAAAAAAAGAACAGAAAGAAAAAAAAACGTACGTATATATACAGGGCATTCAAATACACATGAGAGAATGTTACATCTTTACAAACTATTTTAGGTGGATTCAACTTTCTGGTATGTTATCGGACAACTTAAAAATCCGACAGATTATAATTGCTTATGTTCCCTAGTATTGATCAGATTATCACATGCATGGCCTGATTGATAATTAAGCTTTATTTTGATGAAAAGTAGAAAAGATAGGACTGAAATATTTCTAGACAAACTTGTTAACTCGATGCAAGGAAACTAAACTAAGAAATGTGTGCGTGTGCTTGTACGTATGCATGTACGTGAACACAAAAATTTTATGAAATCGGTCCTATTCCATAAAAAATATATATTAGATCCACGACGTTAAAAACTCTAGCTGATCTTTTAGCGAGTATTAGTAATGTCTGCCAAATTATCAACTTAATGAAATACTTTTCACTTTTGGGTTTGCACACTAAAACAAGTACTTATACTCCAATAGTAATTAACGTCACAAGTCGGGGAACTCGTATTTAGCAGTATTAATGCGATGTTCGTAATGTGTACTGTAAAATGAGTTCACGGACGTCTATCGTGTATTTTATTTCATACTGCAAATATTAAAGAATACATATTATTTTATACTTCAGTTTCAATCTGCTTTAATTTTTAAAGAACAGTGGTGGAGCATTCGCTTTGCACGTGAAAGGCCCCGGGTTCGATCCCTGGCATCTCAAACTTTTTATTACTTTCCAAAAAATGTTATTTCTGTACTTTCCACTGTTTAACGAAGTTTTTCTTTTACGGGCTCTGATGATGTAAAATGTACTTTACCGGACTCAAAAACAGTCCGGTAAACTGCACTTTTGTATTGTATTGAAAAAAGACTAAGTGTCTATTATTTTTTTTTCTTCCACTTAATGAAGAAATTTAAAAGTTTGAGATCACCTAACAACCATTTCGTGTACTTGTAGTATACCGAGTGATTTAACTATCAAACGATTTTGTGTGTAGGTGCTTCTTATCAAAGCTAGTTAGTCTATACTTCAATATCTCTTTTTAGGAATAAGTGTAAGAAATTTATGATGAATAGATCTGTTTACAATCGAAAATTGATATGTTTACTTCGACACTTCCGAAAAAATAGTATCATATGTTCAAATGGATATCAGCGACAGTGTCATCGCAATGTTCACATTATGGGCTAGCCATATTTATAGTAAACAATTAATGTCAATCTTGTCTTGTGCACAAGATTTCAGTGAATGACTTTCGTCGGTTGAAATTATATTTATTCTTATAAACTATAGGTATGTTTTAAAGCTCGTAAATTATTTTATTTTAAATATACCAAATCGTCAGAAAACAAAATAATATAAACTTATCGAAGACTACTCTTTCTTGTGATAATGAGACTATCTTAACGGGCAAGCAAAAATTTTATGATTTTGAGCGTCAGTCATACTTTCGGCCAAACGCACTGTCTCGATGGGAAAGATCAAAATGGTTTTAGGATGTAGGGCGAGAGATGTCCAAAAACAATTTATGCACCTATTTCATTGGAAAAACTAGCAAACGCATTGTGTTCGGTGACAAGAACATAATTTTATAATTTTAGGGCGTTGGTCATGATTTTGGGATTTTGGGCTTAAGATACCAAAATATTTTATTTATACGTCAATTTTGTTGAGAAAAACGCCGAACACATTGCTTCGATAGGAAAGAATTACATTTTATGGGTTTAGGGCGTTGGCAATTATTTGGGTCAAAAATTAGTGGAAACTTTATTTAAATACCATTTTCGCTGGTGAACAGTTCAAACGCACCATCGGGATGGACAAGAACAGCTTAGGATGATTATTGTCTTTATGGGGTCAATATGGTTTTACGATGCTGGTCATTTGAGGCGAAAGAAGCCAAGAAACTATTTATTTACCATTTTCGTTAGAAATACGGCCAAACACATTGCGTCAATGGGTAATATTGCGACTTTATGGTTTTACGACTTTAGTCATCATTTAGAGCGAGCAATGCCCAAAAGAACTTTACTTGTACGCCAATTTAGTTGGCAAAACGTCCAATCGCATTGTTTGGATTCATAAGAAGATACGTTTTTATGGCAATGTGCATCTTTTGGAACCAAATATATCTGTAAATTGTATTTATTCACCAATGTCATTGGTAGAGCACACAAAGGTGTCACTTCAATGGGCAGAAATAAAGTTTTATAGTTTTAGGGGATGGATAACCATGAGCGGCCAAACATGCCTAACAATTCTATTTACGAAAGTCTCACTGTAAGCAATTTGTAAATAGAACTTTTTTTCCATTTTAATAATTAAACAGACTTGTAAATAGAGCTATCGATTTAATTGAACAGTAAAGTGTGTAAATATCTCGTGTGTAAAAGTTACTCGTTTTGTGCACATAAATTGTATAACGTCCAGACCAATTAAGATAAACGTATCGCTATCGAAACTAAGACTAGGAAATTGCCGTATTGGTTTTCCGATAGAGGACCGGTCCCGTTGCTTTTGTTGCTGCCGGTGGAGAAGGTAATCCAATATTGTACGTTATCGTGTAATGCTTTATCACAACTTTGTTTGTAAACTTGGTGATAATATTGGTTGACGAGAGGATAAACGCAGTCGTTTTGTTTTTGGTGTAATTTTTGCAGTAATTGATGCTCTCATGTTGATCACAATAAAAGGTTGACGAACTGCTTTTATTTGCGATATCTTTGGTATTTTGTTTTTTTATTTAACTAAATGTACTGCAAATTTATATATATATATATATATATATATATATATATATATATATATATATATATATATATATATATATATTTATATATATATGAACATTTCGTATGGTAAAATTGATTTTTAGTGACCAATTGGTTACGTATTGTTCTGAAATTATACATAGTTAGATCATTCTATTTCCGTAGTTTAAAATCAAAGGCCACTTGGTAAGCTTACAAGGTTGACCATTTTATGTTCCGTTTTCTAGTGATATTTTAAATCAAACCGAAACCATTGTAAATAAATCTAAGTATTTGTGTGCTTTTTGAGATGTATTTAGATATAATAGATGAAAAATTAACTGAATTTTATGGTGTTAATTTGTGATCTCCTCCCGACCAGCGAAAGCAATAATTTATGGAAGTGGTGATTTTATTATTCAAGCTAAAGAATGAATTGAGAGCTAAATTTGGTTTCATTATTTTTTTTATTGATTAATTTTAAAAGTAACCAGTGGTAATTTCCTGGAATTGAAGCATTCAGCATCATACAGTTTTTTTTTTTTGAGTTTTATTAAATATTTATTGTTGTTTAACGTAACCGATTAGAGGAATTTTAAATGACGTTTACCTAGTTTATATCTTATTATTTTAGTTTGTAGTTCAACTAATGACATAGCTTTGGAGTTGAGTAGTATTTAAATTTGAATTAATAAGATTTAATCGAAACTTTTAACGTTAATTATTTTTTTTATTATTGTGTTACTTTGTTCACAAGCGTTGGGGGTGACGTAACGAAATTTAAAGTTAAAGAAGTCAATGAAACCCAACAGCTGATTTGCGCCCACGCTATTTTAGTATTCGAGCGTGTGGATATTTTTAAGATTTCTTCTAGAGCTAAAGTATCGAAGCATCTCCGATGCTCACCTGGAGGTAGCCAACGTAAGGTAAGTAAGATTATTTGACTGTTGAAGGGTGATTTATCTACGTGTGCCCAGGTGTATTCTTACCAATTTCGTTTTAATAACAGTCTGGCGCCCTTATACTTGGCTTTATTCTAATTACGACGCACCCTTATTTGCGACTCTCAACAATACGACTAACCACCTTATTTTTAAACTCAAAAACACGCCCATGCCATCTGTCCCACCGCGCTAGTCCGGTGCGCTCTAATTATCTGTTACCTGCCGTTTTAGTTTCATTTTCGACCGTAACAATTTATGTTCCACATACTTAAATCTTAAATACTAATAGTTAGAATTATGCACGGATAGATAGATGCAATAGTCTTACAATATTAGCTACCTTCAATATTTTGTGCATGTCCTCTTAATTAAAATCAAGCACTCATAAATCGAGCACCACCTCAGGTACTGTTACATTATGCACTGAATTTTTAGGGCTCTTACATTCAACAATTATTTTTAGGTTTTTTTTTTGGTTGCTAACCACGGGGATTCTTGGTTTAGAAAAAAACGTACCGAGTGGTAACGATAGCTTCATAGTCATGTACAAATTCCATCTACTATAAACTGTAAGTTGCTACATATATTGTCTGCTTCGAGCTTCAGCGGAAAGTCAATCTATAAATCACCTTAATTATTGACTGTGTACAACAAACTGGTGCAGTAATCTTACAGTGACTCAAGAACCAGTACTTATATTTCATGAGACTATATCCGAGAGAGTGGCGCTCAATGTTAAATTAGATAGGCGTATCAACACTCTTATACAACTTGGGAGGAAGCACTTTCTATAGCGGCTCGAAATTCAATTTTGATATTACTTTTATTTTGAAATCATTTTACTTTAAATCAATTCCATAATTCCATTTATTCAAAATTAAAATTTATGTGCACGGAAGTCATTTCAACCGTGTACTGTATATAATTTTTAAACCAATAGTAACTCATTTCAATCAAGATACAATAAATTATTTTCAACTATAATAAAAATATAAACTACGTATATATATATATATACCAATTTTTACGAGTCAGAGCAGTTGCATCATAATTAACTTTGTTTGATTACCACCTTTAGCACCTGCCTATTGTACACGAGATGATGCAGGTAGAACTGATTTGCGTTGGCAATTCTGTTCGGTGTTGTCTAGCATTTATGACAATAAATATTTGACATAACACATACTTTCTGATATTAATAATAGTATTATTGTGATAAAGTAAACATAACCCCGGAAGCTGGCATTTGACAGTTGCCAGACTGCTATTTGCTATTTTTCACAATCTGATATCAGCGTCCTCTGACAGAATTAATATTAGTGACGCAACTGCTCTGACTCATGAAAATTGCTATAGCACTTTTCTGCTCTGACTCGTGAAATTACTATAGTAATTTTCACGAGTCATTCAATAATCGGAGAATAAGGTAATTTATGACGCAACTGCTCTGACTCTGAAAATTGGTATATAAACATCTTACAATCAAGTTTTGTAGTTGTGTAATACTAGTAATCTGTTGTTTGTTAATTATGAGTGGGAGCAAGTAAACTTATCTCAAGTGTGTTAATGTGTGTTAATGACTAGTAACTACTACTATAGCTACTTTGTTGTATACTTAAGCACGAATTTGCACCACTAATTTTTTGTCTTGGTAACTAATCAGTAAGTCATTATTATATTCTTTTTTGTTTGGGTTTGGGATAAAAAAATATTGGTCATAACCAAATATTTATTTTTTTTTTCTTTAGTGCTTCATTACTACACATTGTCACTAAATTTAGTTAAGGGTTCTGGGGTGAACTTGGAGAAACCGCTATCACCGTATTACTTCACTGTATGTTTCGATTATTAAACTTCTTTAATCCCGTTTTTTAGATTATTTAAGCTAACGCCGTTGTAGTCAGGTGGTGGAATCCTCCCTTAAAGAATTTTAAATCTATATTTAGTTTGTAGGGAAATATTACTGGTTTAATCAATTTACTTTGTTTTGTAATTATTTATGATAGAGATTGTTGCTATGTATGCAGTTCATGATGGGTTCAATCTATAGTATTTATTAATTTATATTTTGTTTACATTATAAAATTATTCTAAATACATTTTTATCTTTGTTCGTCCCATTTCAAATTGTGGAGGCTAAAGAAAGGTTTGTGACACCTAACATACTTTTTCTTTTATTTCTTTCCCATTCTTGCGGCTTACTGTATTTCCTTTTCAGTCTTCGCACATAATGCCTTGTCTTTATCACTAGCCGGCACAATAGTTTAGGGTACTGTACAGCTAATTCAGTGTGATTTTAACACACAACGTTGTAAGCTTCCTTTGCTTACTTTATAATTTAATTTTAACTGTCTCTGTTTAGCTCAATCGGTTCTTAATGTTATAAAAGGAGAGTTATTCGTTTACTGGGGTTGATCACTATTACCAGGTTCGTCCACCCTGAACAATATACTCGTAACGGTTTTATACATATATTATTCCCATTGTTTATAAAACCTAAATATTTACAGTTAACAGTAACTAGCGCATAACAAAATAAATGAAATCAATTCAGATAAAACAAGTACACAAAGAACGGATATTATAAAAGATCGGGAACCTCCAACATTTATTAGGCTGTCGGGAGTTGGTCCAGGATTCTGGGTGGGAGTGTTGTCTACTAGTGGGAGCGGAGATAGTTAGACAGCTTCCCCCCTCTCTCACTCGTTTACGTCTTCTGTGAAAATATGTTTGGCGGGGTGTTTGAACACTAAAAATGCAATATAACAGGAAATTTTATTTATTTTAAATTATATCAAAATTATGAAGGTCGGCCTTGTGGGGTAGCAAATAGTAAAAGCAGCTTATACAGTTATTATAACTGTGTTTATAATATTTGGCAGGTGTTTTAGGCGATAAGCTAACGAGGGTAACAAGCTCTATATACCTGTTTTACGGTCAAACATAAAATCAAAGCGTTGACCACTTGGGTGCTTTTGAGCTTCTGGTTTCGATAGCGACAATGATAGCTACATGGGGTGCCTCTAACTCGGGGTGGGATTTAACAATGACAATAAGGTATTTAAACCTTCAGGAACGTTTGGTGCAAAGATTATCAGGTACAGGATAAACCAAACGTTTTACAGGTACAGATCCTTGAAGAAGGATTACTCCTTCAAGCCTGGGTTACATGTGTCGGCATTCAACAAAGTGTTAAATCAGAATTTGTGTTATACTTTGGATATCTCACTATGAGTGTGCGGTTAGGAAAGCGGTTTCAGGACTTCTACTAGGAAGTAAGCTTCAAACGAAACTTCTTTTAAGCTGGTTTATTACGTTTAGCGAGATTGAAATGTAATACACACAGTTGTACGTAATGTCTTCGTAATAGAGGAAATTGGGTGACCGAAATTTGATATAATTTCAGGCGGCTTAATACTTTCAATCTGTCAGCTTCCTACACGTTGGTTTTTATTTGTTGTGCCTGATGATGGCGTGTTTGTATAAGTTTGTGTACGGGGTGTGAGTAGAATATGGATTAAAAAATGTTGTATAATTGACCTACATGCAGGTGACCACAGATTTAAGCAGCAGTCTGCTGATTTGAAATAAGTTCGGGCGGAATGAAAATTAACCGGTATTGCCTCTCGAAAGAGGCCCAGGGGAATGAGTCCAGCTGACCTAACGGAATGAGAGCGTCTGTAGAAAGGAAAGGAAAGGTGGTCAGGATATGATCGGAAGGAACAGATTTAGGGTTTTGAGGGGGAATACTACCTCAGCATTCGCCTAAGTAGCCGCACGTGGTGTGCATATACATAGTGACCATTGTCAGGTTGCGTTGACGCACCCTGTATGTAAGATGCTATAATGATGTGTATTACGTGTTTTGAGTGCAAGTGTATTGAGTTTGAGCGAAAAAAAAAAATTTTGTGTGTATGCATAATGTATGTGGGTGTATGATACGCCACTGGAAATGTAGGAGAAATATAATTCTGTATGTAGATACGTGTATTTGAATATTAGAGAAACTTTAGTGTTGGAATAATTAGATTCTGATGAATGTAAATGTGAAAAGAAATTTGTCGATGGGACGATAATGTTTGCTTCTGTTTTGCTACTGTTGGCTACTTGATAAAGAATGGAATGTTGGTGGAAAAGGAGTAATTTTGGTCAGAAGATGTGAGGTATAAGTGTAGAATGTTTTAGAAAATATGTAGAGAAAGATTGGGTATGTTTAAGTGTTAATTTCAGAAGGTTTTCGTAATGTTGTGCAATTGTTTTGAGAATATATGTATGTACATGGGATTTGAGACCTTAGACGGTACTTATTTTTGCAAATGTTGCGGAAGGAGATCGAGCGCAGGTTGGAGATAAATGTTGAAAGTTGCGTAATGGTCCAGAGTGGCTACTGAATGAATGTAATGACGAAAAATGATTTCTTCATGAAGTAATTGTAAAATTTGTAAGTAAAAACAAATATGGCGATGTATTGTAGTTATGGGCGTGGTTGTACAGATGGTAGTAACAGTTGGAACTATGAAATTTTGAGTGAATACTATTGGAGAATATAGCGCGGAAGGAAGACATGTTTAAAGATGGATGACTAAAGTTATAAATCGGAAAGTCAGGGATTGACGGGAGCTTTTTCGTTTTTGGCTGTTGCCTGTGGTGAATGTTGGGGAGACGCGCACGCGAGGTGTAGTGTGGTTTAGAATGAGTTAAGTTGGAGTTATATTTGTGAATAATATTGAAGGCAGTCATTGTTTAAACAACTGCGTTACCCGAAAGGGGATTTGAATTCCCTTGATTAAATATAGCTTTCAGTAAACAAATTGCTACGTGTCACAGGCGCACTGAGATTTGTGAGACAAACTTTGGAATGCCCAATATAAACTGAACAGGATGGTCGTTGGTTTTGCGATGTTAACAAAATTCGCTTTCGCAGGGATTGTCATACGCAGGGTAAATAAATATAGGCTAAAACCTATCTTAATTTCGGTTAAAGCGTACGTAAGTACAAGACTTGAGCACTGATTAGAAAGAAAGAAACAGTAAACTACCTTGCATCTACCGTTTGACGGAATCTTAAACTATAACGCTCTAAACACTAGAAAATAACTCGGTACGTTATGCTTGCTCCTCTTCTTAATTTTATTGGATCTACAAAATTGTACACTAGTGTAACTCAAATCAAACAAAATTTTACGCCCTTCGCCTACTCTATAAATTACTAATCAACATAATAATTTAATTACTACTTCAACGCTTGTAAGGATCCATCTTGCCAAAGAAATTAATTCTTTTAATTTATTTTATACGTAAAACTTGGTCTGCGGTAAATTGACCGAACACAATTTACCGAAACAGAAATAAACCGAACTAGCAATTTACCGAAAAGCAGATATCCGAAAATTGTATTAAGGAATGGACACAGTAGCATCATCATAACTATTCCTGTTCACTATACAAGTTTGACGTAGGTACCTGTACTATATTACATTTTGGTTTAGTACAGCAACAATTTACATGTGTAAACATATTGATATCGACATCCATAAAATTGTAAATTTTGAGGTACTAATTCTAAATGTGATTTAGTATAGGTAAATACGTCAAAGGTGTATAGTGAAAAAGGCATACTTATGCTGATGCTAAAGTTATGCAGGAGAGTAATATAGTTACGGAAAATAAGTGCGTTTCATTATCATTTCAAAGGGACATTAGGCATTCGATCAATGTCTTTAGGTTGTTTGCTTTTCGGTAAATAGCTAGTTCGATCAATTGTGTTCGGTCAATTCCTTTCGGTAAATTGAGTTCGGTTAATTTACCTAGAACCATTAATATCTTTATCATTTTTCCAGATTTTCTGTCATGTCTTTTATATATGAATTAAAAATAGTAGGAGAGAAGGAGTAACCCCGTATTACCCCTTTTCCTATTTCAAACCAGTACGTCTTTTTATCTCTAATTCTTAGATTTGCTTTTTTTGCATGTACAGGTTACATACCAGTCTTCTCTCTCTCCAATGTACTTTTTTTTTAATGTCCTAGTCCTAGTCCTATTCAAATGCCTTTAACAAATCCACAAAGCAGATAAAGAAGTCGTTTTCTTTTTCCAGACAACGAAGAAGTGTGACAAAGCATTCGAAGGAAGGTATAATTGTTTACACAAAAGAAATAATTTCAATCAACGAATTGACTTTCAACCTGAAAGGCACATTGAGGAGAGTAAAGAAACTATCGGTAAAATGTAACGCAGAACATCATCTAAAACTCCAAGCAGGTCACCTCATTCTCTTGTAATCATCGGCTTATATTCTAACGGTCAAAACAACAAAGAAATATGAGATAAAGGCACTTGAAGATATGTACGGTTACCCCTAACAAAAGTGTGTTAAAAGAACAAAAAAAACATTCTTTGAAGTGCAAGAATAGATTAAATGTAGCTAGCAAACAATGAAGATGTAACAGCTGAATACACGTGTAACGTGTAACATGTAAATTGAGTAATAGCTTCCACCTTTGAAGGATCGGTGTGAAGACCATTCTTATTAATAACAAAGCCTAAATATGATAATCGAGGTTTACAAAATTCACATTTATCTAAATTAATATTTAAATTGGCATCCTTAAGCCTTTTAAAAACTTCTCTTAAAATAGCAACATGTTCCTTAAAAGTACCTGAAAAAATAATAATATCGTCTAAATAAACAAAAACTGATTGAAATAAATCATGTCCTAAAATGGAATCCATAAATCGTTGTAATGTACTGGGTGCGTTTGTAAGTCCCATGGGCATAACAGTATACTCAAATAATCCTCTACGTGGAACAGTAAAAGCAGTTTTTTCACAACTCTCAGCGTCTAAAGGAATTTGCCAAAAAGCTTTCTTTAAATCAATTGAAGTTAAATATCGAGCATCTCTTAATTTATCCAAAATATCGTTTAAAAATGGTAAAGGGTAAGCATCTTTTTTTGTAACAGAATTTAATTTCTTAGCATCAAAACAAACTCTAAAATCACCTGACTTCTTCTTAACTAAAACCATTGGAGAATTCCAAGGAGAAGAACTGGGTTTAATAAGTCCTTGCTCTAACATATCATCAATTTCTCTGTGCTATCTCACCTAAATTTCGATTTATTTATAAAGCGTGCGTGTTAGTTAGGGTATGTTGGGTCTTGGACGACGACTGTGGAACAACATGAAACCTGAATCTCGTGAAGGGTAGAATGGCCTCTCTTGTTCTCCACGACGAAGCATCCTGAGCTAATTTGCCAAGGAAATATTCGTATCTTGGATTTGCCGATTTTGACTCACTTATCGAACATGATAGTGGTAGTTGTGTTATGTACCTAGGAGGCTTGGTTTGAGACCACCGGGGTAGGGTAATTGAACCGCTCTCTTTCGACCTCAAGTCTCGCGATTATTTATTGTTAGTCCGGAAGGATCTTTTTTATTTTTATACTCTCGAGTAGAGTGGCGTTTAGCCTTGATTTTTTATAAAGTTGCACGATAACCGTTTCCTGGTTCTCTGCCCACTGTCCCTTCAGGTCATGGTAGGTTTCGGTTTCCGTTCGTTTTTTACCTTAGATTCAAATTTTTTTACCGGATACTCATTTTGCTCTTCTGATGGTGGTTTGCTTCACTAACCCCACCAGTTAAAGTTTTTTACTTTATTTAAGGTTTCGGGTCCTTGATTCTCGACTAGTGGCGTGTGCGGGTGGTAGCGCGTCATTAGCTTTTATGGTGTTGCGAGGGGTCTTTCCTGACCGACATCACCACATTTTCCGTACTTTTTCGTACATTTCCTTGTTATTATATTATATTATATTGCTTATATTTTAATTAGCTTAACATTTCGTATTTTCTAATTTTAATAATTTCATTTATTAGCTTAGTGTTTGGAATCTCCGCTTTGGTGATCTCCGAGTCCAAATTTTAGGAGGGGGTGTGTAACAACCTTTTTTTGTGGTTGTATTAAAAAGTACATTAATTTAAGAATCGTTCATTTATTTGGCGTAATATTAGAAAAGTTTTTAATTATTAATATGTAGAATTGAGAATGGCAATTTAATTGGCATTTCCTAGAACAAATCTTTTGGGTGTAATATTACATAAATAGTTTTAGTTCCTTTCTTAAAAATTGGATTTATATTATTGTATCCGCGCAAGCGTAAAGACTTTACGGGAATACACTTGAGTTATTCTGAAAGTTTTTTTTTAATTCACTTAATGCTGAAGTTACAGCAGTAAGCATGATTTTTACCTAATTTTTTATATTTTGTGCCATCATTGATGGTAAGTTATTTTTTTTCTCATTATATTTAAAACTAAAGCGTTTGCTTTTTTTAGGCACCTTTTAAGTACTCACCTTTTAACTACTCACTTTTACTTATTTTGCATTTAGTTTGCAATTATTTTACTCATATTTTTTTAATGCATACTTTTATATGGCATTTTTATAATAATTATTTTTAATGGCACGTATAAGTCAGTAATTTTACTATTCTATTATTTTAAATGGCAATTTTACTTGAATCACATTTTACAACGCAAGTTCTACATACTTTTATAAATAAATTTGGCGAATTAAACTTCAAAGAAATTCAATAAAGTTATGGACACAATATATAAGGAAATAAGCAAACATTGACCTCACCAAGTTCACCATTCTGCTTCATAGTTACCAGTTACAGTTTATGTACCGAACGTTCAAAGGTAATGTTTTTATATATTTAGAATAGTATAAGACTTCTGATTTTTAACCTTTTCAATCAGATATTAAATAAACTTAAGTATTTCATATTATTTTATTTTCATTTTGATAAATTGTTTATTATTATTCCTTAACTAGGTTTTGTTGTTCCTATATATATATATATATATATATAAAGATAACGTGGCGCTCGAGATTTTATCATATTTTCATAATTTTTAAATATCATTTTTTTATGAATTAAGTAGAAGTGAAAATAATTAAGCTTAGGAGAAGCAGACAGTATTTCAGGTATGTTAATTAAACTCTAAATTAGAACCCTTCCCTATCTCAATCTACCGATGAGCCGACGGCAGTAGCGATTATTATTTGGTAATTTGTTATATTAATTAAAATCATTCGATCAATTACAAGTTTATTGTATTACATCATCGCCTTTATTTAATGTTACAATTTGGCGTTATTTGTTGTTGTTCAATATTGACGCCATTTAATAATTGTTGTTATACACGGACTTTAAAAACAGTTATGTTACTGATAATTGATAATTGACACTAAAGAGTTTACCCTAAAACAAAGCTATAGTGTAATTTTTGCCCTTAACCCTCTATCGCATAGAAATCCATATATGGATTAATAAATAAAACATTTTTTATGTGTGTCTGAAATTAATGTAGATCAATAGAGAACATCAGGTGTGTCATGTACTGCTTTTCAACATACCAGAAATATTTTTTTTAATTTGGCAACAGTGTATGTTATATCTCCAATTCGTTTATTAGTGCAACGTGCGTGTGTACAGAGCAGTTAGAGATTTAGTGCAATTGTTTCTGGAAACATCCTGTTACTAGAGGTAAGTAATTAATGTTTTAATTTTTTTTAGTACTAGTGGCATGTGTTTTTACATTGCAAGTGCTATTTTGAAATTGTTTACTTTCGTTTACTTACAAAAAGGATATTTGATGCCCTGCCATATATGGCTACTTATGCATTGTGGAGAATAAATGTACTTTTTTATACCGGCCATATTTGGCTGCCTATGCACTTTGACTTTAATGTAAAGTACGTATTTATTTATTGCAGAAATGAACTGTAAGACCTTTTTGTGGGACATCGAAGTACACTAATGAGATTCCAGGCGATGGTTCAATTAGTGATGATGATTTACTTGGTAATTCAGATTCGGAAGAGGAATGTTTACAATCTAGTAGGCCAATAAGCAAACCTGATATAATTCCTGACAGTGACGATGATGACACCGACGAAGAACATTTTCCATCTAACCATGCATCAGAAGATGAACAAGAAGATGCCGAACCAGATATTTCGAAACCGTCGTCGTCACGAAAAAGGACAAAAACACAAACAGGGGCGTCTACAAAAAAACCAAAAGACAAGACTGCAAAAGGCAATACTGCAAAAGGCAAGACTGCAAAAGCTAAAAACAAGAAAGAAATAAAAGTCACACGGAATGACCAAAAGTTAAAGGATTACGATCCAGATAAATACAGATTTTTGGATACAACTAATTTACCAGAAAGTATGGATGCATGGGAAAGTCCTTCAAACTTCTTTTCATTTCTGTTTCCTGATGAACTACTAAACATGATTGTCGCTGAATCTAATCTAAAAGCTGCGCACGATAATATAAATAAACCGGTGAACATAACCAAAAATGAACATGAACAATTTGTAGGAATAATTATGTTTATGTCCTTAGTTAGATTGCCTTCAACTAGATTGTATTGGAGTGCAAGTGTAGGTCAATCACAAGTGTATGATATAATGACCTGTAATAGAATTGAAGAAATCAAACGGTTTCTACATTTTAATGATAATACTCGATTTATACTTCATGGACAAACTGTTTAATGTCCGCCCCCTTATTGAAGGAATACGAAGACAGTTGCTCCTTGTGCCAAAAGAAGAATACTTGGCTGTGGATGAGTAGGTCATACCAACCAACGCTAGGCACACTGTGAAGCAGTACAATCCTAAAAAGCCGAAAAAATGGGGCTATAAAACTTAAGTACTTTGTGGATCGTCAGGCTTCAGGTATGATTTTGACATTTTTGCTGGTGAACAGAGCAACGTCATCCCTGAGGGTGCACCAAACCTTGGTGCTAGTGGAAATATAGTAACCAAGCTTAATAGTACGGTGCCTCGTAACAAAAATTATAAAATCTTTTTTGACAACTGGTTCAACAGTATAAACCTGAAAGAACGCCTTCGTAAGATTGGGTTACTATTATTAGGAACAGCAAGAACAAATCGAGTAACTGATAGCACAATGCCAACCGAAAATGAATTCAAAAAACGTGGTCGTGGTAGTATGGATTGAAAAGTAACGACAGTAGGTGGGATAGAAGTTGGATGTGTAAGTGGGTTTGATAATAAACTTGTAACTATTTTGTCGACTTATGTGGGGAGTTCTCCAGAAATCCAAAAACGACGTTACTTCAAAAAATACCACGAATATAGGGAAATACCTTGCCCCAAAGCTATAGAAATATATAATCAACGCATGGGTGGAGTCGATATACTCGATTCGATGTTGGGTTTATACCGCATACACTTTCGCTCTAAAAAATGGTACAAAAAAATATTCTTTCACTTAGTCGATATGTGTGTTGCAAATGCAACGCTTTTATGGCGTCGCAAGACGGGCGAGTATATGCCATTGTTTGATTTCAAACAATGTTTTAGTGAGCATCTCCGGAGATCAGGCAAAAACTTCCATAAGGAGCGAGGACGTCCCTTATCTAATATTAGTACACCAACATCGAGTAGAGGTTCAACTCCAACAGATGACGGTTATAGTAAGACAGTGAATGCGAAAAAACCCGTGATGCGGCAAGATATACTCCTAAATTCAGTGCGCAAAAACTGTATTGGCCACTTCCCTTCGTGGAAAAATAGTAGATTGCAATGCTACAATAATTGTAAATTTCGATCATTTATATATTGTGAAAAATGTAAAGTTTATTTGTGTCTGAACAAAGACAGAAATTGGTTTTTAGCATTTCACACTTAACATTATAATACATTATAGGTTTGCTTCAATGCATCATAGGCCATACATGGCGAGTACTTTTCTTATATTTTTTCTATTTCCTGCATACCAAGCCATATATGGCTGACACATTTTTTTTCTTTATTTAACAAAAAAATAATGTTATTTTTTGCTTATGTTTTAATTAGAATGAATAAAACCTGTTCCATGACTTAAAATATTTTTTTTATCAAAAAATAATAATTCATGCTGTAGAGGGTTAAGAATATCTACTGATATTTTTTTTTAAAGTATAAGATGACTCTTAAAAATATTTGCCTAACATATCTTGTTTACGAAAAGTTTTGTTACAAGTGAATGAAATGGTATCGAGTGTTGTGATTCAAGGTAAAGATAACAGAGAACTTGTATTAATTATATCACAATCTCATATAATACACTCTTTTAAATTTACAAACTCTCACTCAAAGTCTGTCAGCATGAGTTGTTATCTATTGTGAAGTGCCTCATCATACAATTGCTTATCAAAATCATTTATAGCTCAGCAAAATTGAAGTACTTTCAATAGTATTTAAAAACCGTACAAAAATGACTTGCCACATTTTATTTCCGTCAGCAACAGAATGAAGGTATTCTTAGTACTTCTATTGGCAACAAGCACTTTGGGTATGTTGTCTTACGTAAATAGTTTCATAAATCTTAAACCGAAGATTTCTTCCAGCTGCTAACCTTAAACGCATCGATTGGCGTATCGTTGGTGGTAGTGATGCACCAGATGGAGCTTATCCATACCAAATTTCTTTAAGATACAGAGGAAATCATAATTGTGGTGGATCTATTGTTGATGCAACCACCATTCTAACTGCAGCTCACTGTGTCGATGGGTACGTCAGATATTTTTACTAAAATCATTTCAATTTACCTTTTTTATTCCAGATATAGCGCTAGTTTACTGACAGTTGTAGTGGGAACCAATACTCTTAACGCAGGTGGTGATTCTTACCAAGTTAAAGTAGTCAGACCACATGAACGTTACAACTCATTCATAATCAAAAATGATATTGCTATCGTCAAACTTGCATCACCAATTCAATTCAACGATAAAGTTCAACCAATTGACCTAGAAACTGACTATGTTGAAGGTGGTGTTGATTGCGTATTGAGCGGTTGGGGAAGCACAAGTTACCCTGGCTCAGCTCCTAATAATTTACAACACATCAACTTAAAAACTTTTGATGTTACTGAATGTGCTAATCGTTTAAATAGTGGATTTGTTGATGATACGCAAGTTTGCACTTTAACCGTCAGAGGTGAAGGTGCTTGTCATGGTGATTCAGGTGGTCCATTAGTTGCTGGAAAACAAATTGGTATTGTTTCTTTTGGACGTCCATGCGCTCAAGGTTATCCTGATGTATTCACGAGAGTTTCTGCTTATACTGAATGGATTGATATTAACGACTATTAATTTTGGCATCTGAAATTAGTATTAAAATAAATTAAAATACACATTTCTTGTTATTTTTTTTAGTTTGTGTAAAATTTTTGTTCTTAAGTTTTTGAAGTAGGTGTACAGATTGGGTAAATGCAATGAATATTGTTACATAGATAACGGGTTTGTGCATTGCACCTTAGTGTTTTAAAAAGTATGTAGAAACTTGTTTTTATAAACGTTTGTCAACGGGACACTGGAACCTGTATATGGGAGAATAGTACGTAAGTACACATAAGTTAAAAGTTCGGAAAATCTTCAAAATTCTATAAATTGGGCAATTCAAGTTTAATTGGCCCGATTGAGGTGTTGAGATACTTGCTGTGGTATGCAGAAACAAAATTTGGGTATTATTGCGTGGGGCTATCGTTGATTTTTTTCTGCTTTGCTTCGGACCGAAAAATTGTTTCATATCTTGTAGTTCTGTTAGGTAAAGTATAATACAGAGTGATTTTACAGTAAACAGCTATCATTTACACCTAAGTTAAAAGTTCGGAAAATGTGTGTGATTTCACAAACTTATGAGAATTATATTTATTATTCTAACAATCGTAAGCGTTTACAATAACATTTTAATTCATATTAAGGGTTGAATTTATTAACACTATATTTGAGTGTTTTCAATTTATTTTTTTGTACTTAGTTATTTATCACTTCACTTTTAGCATTTTTGAATTCTTTAAGGGTTGGCGGATCCTAGGCATATTTTACTACAAATAATAGAAGAATTAAACATTGTTATTCCAACATTTAGTTAGGTACATCGAGAAGAATGTCCATAAAAAAACAATTTAGTAACACTAAAAAATAAATACACTGCTAAACATCCAAATGTTCTATAGTATGAAGCACGTTTTGCGTTTTCCTTATATTCTGTCGCACATTCCCCAAAAAATTATTTGCCGCAGCCAATTCAATTATTAGTTGTCACACTTTCTCCACTACCAATATCTCACTGTTTATATGGTTATTTAGAATGTTTTGCAACTACCTCGTACTTTTTTCTTGAACTGCTCTGGTTGTTGGATTATGAGTTTGTTGCAAATTATTATGAAAAACTAAATTATTTAAAGTGTACTTACTTTTCAAAGAATCTACCAAAATCTCCCTCTCCATCACCATCACGGATTGATATAATTGGTATCTTCAGATTGTTCATCAAGCGCATACATGGGGAGTGGATCCAATGACGGCGGCTGCACCAAAACATTATACAAAATGTAGCTTTTTGTTGAGTGATTAACTTTTTTTGCGCGTTTATTGAATGAGAACATTCTTCTTCTAGATATATGTATATATGTACGTAATTAAATGTTAGAATAAAATTCAAAGACTATATACAAGGAAATCCGTTAAAGTAAACAAAACTATCAACAAATGGAAGTGATTGTTGGTACGATGAACTGACTCATTCAATAAATAAACGTTCTCACATAAATCAAACACCTGTTTAAGCAACACGTCTAGCCATGTCTCATATGAGGTGTTAACAAGTATTCTTGGAAAACATCAGTAAAGGTCATTGAAGAAAAGAATAATATAATCTTTATTGATCCCTTATGACTCAGTGCTTTGCTCATGCTTACTGTATATATATATATATATATATATATATATATATATATATATATATATATATATATATATATACATATCCACTCTTTGATTACCTAACGCATATTGAATTTGAAAATTTACTTTTACTAGTATTTTAGGTGCAAAAACTAAAGTGATAGTTCCACTGATACATAAATTGTATATATAATAAATGTAATTCTTACAAGTTTGTGCAATAATACTCAAATTTTGTTTCTGAATACCACAAGTATTTCAAAACCATAATCATCCCAGTTTCTCCTGAATTACCAAATGTGTAGAATTTAACAGATTTTCCGAACTTTCAACTTATGTGATGGGAATATTTAAAAAAAAATATAATCGAAACATGTCTTCATTCTAAAAAAAAAGTAAATAAATATACCATTTTTATGTCTTGAATGTATCTAACGTCTAGCTAATTATTTTTTATAGAAAACGAAATTTAGTATTACGACAAATCTAATTTTACGTAATTTGCGAATAAAATTTTTAATACCGATACATTAATATGGAACATTGAAATCTTTTATTCTAATCAATGTAAAAGTAAGCACAATAATCTAGTTTAAAATAGTATTCATATATATTATTATTATTAATAAACAAATTTAATTTAATTTCTAACAAAGTAACAAATACACTAATTTCTCGAAAAGTATTGAAGTTAGGTATAGGGAACCCTAATACAGTTCGAACTATTGTCAAAAGACTATTCCATTCCGACAAAAATTTCTTGGGAGTTGTATTTAGAATAACAAAGATATTTAATTTTGAAGTTTGTTACCTTTACGCGTTATTCTTTGTATTTTATAAATTATGATTTGATACAATAAACAACAGAATACGTACTTCCAAATATCCTTATTACGATGACCTAGATTAGATCGTCTCATCTTTTCTGAATCGAAAAATACTTGAATTTTTTGACAACCCAACATTTTCAAAAAATGTTAAATATTTCGGAAACTGTAAGGTTTAGGTATAGGGAACTCTAATGAAAGTCTACCTTATTATTACACCTTATTTCAAAAAAAAATTAAAAAGAAGGGTATTCCATTTAAAATAATATAACTTTGATAAGTAACAAGTTTGTAGATCACCCTGTATAAATCAAACTAATTTTAGATTGTAGTCCTAGAAGGCTTACATATTCTCGCCCAAACATATTTTGAAAAAATTCAGTCGTTTGGGTGCTAGAGACCGACGCGTTGGTGGTGGCCCACCCTGTATATAAAAAATATAAAAACGAAAGCTATACAATTGAGCTGAATGACGCATACATTGTTCTGTAAAATGTTAAAAGCATAAAGAGTTAATTTTCATTAATATGCAGGTGTGTGAAGAACTTCACATTCCGATCAATGACGTACATACATAACAGATTATGTAGTACAGCGTTTCTCTCTCTCTCTCTCTCTCTCTCACACTCTCTCTCTCTCTCTCCAATACTGATATTACTCAAGTCAAAACAAATATGCATAAAAATATCACTGTTCATTTGAGTTTCTGTGAATTATTTACAAGATGAACAGTCACTTAAAAACTGATAATTTTCTAAATTTGAACTGTTTTTACACAAAACTTATGAGAATTATATTTATTTATTAGGAACTTAACTAAATTGATAGTACTTTCGTTTACTCTATAAGATAATGGAAGGGTTGCCACATTACCCATGCTTCCTTACTCAAGTCAAGGACTCACGTTTCCTTAATTAGCACTGATTTTGATGTAAGAGCTTGTTGATGCTACATTTTTTGTTATCTCTAGGGGCAATGCACTGTTTTGAAAATAGAGCTGATAATGCATTTTAAAAATTATAGATTTGATGGTTTACTACATACAATTGCTAATTAATTTGACATTAAAAATTGATGAAATTTGTTACGTTAAAAGTAAAATTTATTTATTAATAATAATAATAATAATAATAATATATCCGAATATAATTTTAAACTCGATAATTGCGTTTACTTTTACATTTATAAGAGAAATAGATTTCAATGTTTTGTATTAATCTACCTGTCTTAAAAATTATATTAGCAAATTACGTAAAATTAGATTTTAACACGAAAAATCTCTTTTCTATCAAAAATAATTAGCTAGAAATTAAATACATTCAACACTTAAAACTGACATTTATTCACTTTTTTAATGTAAAATGAAGAAATATTTCGAGTTTTTTTAATGTCCTAGTCCTAGTCCTATTCAAATGCCTTTAACAGATCCACAAAGCTGATAAAGAAGTCGTTTCCTTTTTCGAAACAACGAAGAAGTATGACAAAGCATTCAAAGGAAGGTATAATTGTTTACACAAAAGAAAGAATTCCAATCAACGAATTGACTTTCAACCTGAAAGGCACATTGATGAGAGTAAAGAAACTATCGGTGAAACGTTACGCAGAACATCATCTAAAACTCCAAGCAGGTCACCTCATTCTCTTGTAATCATCGGCTTATATTCTAACGGTCAAAACAACAAAGAAATATGAGATAAAGGCACTTGAAGATATGTACGGTTACACCTAACAAAAATGTGTTAAAAGAACAAACAAACATTTCTTGAAGTGCAATAATAGATTAAAAGTAGCTAGCAAACAATGAAGATGTAACAGCTGAATACACGGACTTTAAAAACAGTTATGTTATTGATAATTGATAATTGACACTAAATAGTTTACCCTAAAACAAAGCTATAGCGTAGTTTTTTTTTTTAATGTATGAGATGACTCTTAAACATATTTGCTTAGCATATCTTGTTTACGAAAAGTTTTGTTACAAGTGAAGGAAATGTTATAGAGTATAATAGCACATTGTTCTGATCCAAGGCAAAGATAACAGAGAACTTGTATTAACTATATCACAATCTCATATAATACACTCTTTTAAATTTACAAACTCTCACTCCAAGTCTGTCAGCATGAGTTATTATCTATTGTGAAATACTTTCAGTAGTATTTAAAAACCGTACAAAAATGACTTGCCACATTTTATTTCCGTCGGCATCAGAATGAAGGTATTCTTAGTACTTCTATTGGCAACAAGCACTTTGGGTATGTTGTCTTACGTAAATAGTTTCATAAATCCTAAACCGAAGATTTCTTCCAGCTGCTAACCTTAAACGCATCGATTGGCGTATCGTTGGTGGTAGTGATGCACCAGATGGAGCTTATCCATACCAAATTTCTTTAAGATACAGAGGAAATCATAATTGTGGTGGATCTATTGTTGATGCAACCACCATTCTAACTGCTGCTCACTGTGTCGATGGGTACGTCAGAAATTTTTACTAAAATCATTTCAATTTACCTTTTTTATTCCAGATATAACACTAGTTTCTTGACAGTTGTAGTGGGAACCAATACTCTTAATGCAGGTGGTGATTCTTACAAAGTTAAGGTAGCCAGAGTACATAAAAGTTACAACCCATTCGTAATCCAAAATGATATTGCTATCCTCAAACTTGAATCAACAATTCAATTCAACGATAAAGTTCAACCAATTGAACTAGAAACTGACTATGTTGAAGGTGGTGTTGATTGCGTATTGAGCGGTTGGGGAAGCACAAGTTACTCTGGCTCAGCTCCTAATAATTTACAATACATCAACTTAAAAACTTTTGATATTACTGAATGTGCTAATCGTTTGAATAGTGGATTTATTGATGATAAACAAGTTTGCACTTTAACTGTCAGAGGTGAAGGTACTTGTCGTGGTGATTCAGGTGGTCCATTAGTTGCTGGAAAACAAATTGGTATTGTTTCTTTTGGACGTCCATGCGCTCAAGGTTATCCTGATGTATTCACGAGAGTTTCTGCTTATACAGAATGGATTGGTAATAACGACTGTTAATTTTGGCACCTGAAATTAGTATTAAATAAATTAAAATACACATTTTTTGTTATTTTTTTTTTAGTTTGTGTAAAATTTTTGTTCTTAAGTTTTTGAAGTAGGTGTACAGATTGGGTAAATGTAGTGAACATTGTTACATTGATAACGGATTTGTGCATTGCACCGTTGTGTTTTAAAAGGTATGTAGAAACTTATTTTTATAAGCGTTTTTCAACAGGACACCGGTTCCTGCATATGGGAGAATAGTACGTAAGTACACCTAAGTTGAAAGTTCGGAAAATCTCTAAATTCTATAAATTGGGCAATTTAAGTTCATTTGGTCCGATTGAGGTGTTGAGATACTTTCTGTGGTATGCAGAAACAAAATTTGCATATTATTGTGTGGGGCTATCGTTGCTTTTTTTCTGCTTTACTTCGGATCGAAAAATTGTTTCATATCTTGTAGTTCTGTTAGGTAAGGTATAATTCAGAGTGATTTTACAGTAAACAGCTATCATTTACACCTAAGTTAAAAGTTCGGAAAATGTTTAAATTCTATAAATTGGGTATTCAGGTTCAATTGGGCCGGTTGATGTAAAATACTCGCTGTGGTATTCAAACAAAATTTGAGTATGATTTCACAAACTTATGAGAATTATATTTATTATTCTAATAATTGTAATCATTTACACTAACATTTTATTTCATGTTAAGGGTTGAATTTAGTAACACTGTATTTGAGTGTTTTCAATTTATTTTCTTGTACTTACTTATTTACCACTTTACTTTTCAGCATTTTTGAATTCTTTAAGGGTTGTCGGATCCTAGGCATATTTTACTATAAATAATAGAAGAATTAAACATTGTTATTCCAACATTTAGTTACGTACATCGAGAAGAATGCCCATAAAATAACAATTTAGTAACAATAAAAAATAAATACACTGCTAAACATCCAAATGTTCTATAGTATGAACCACGTTTTGCGTTTTCCTTATATTTTGTCGCACATTCTCCAAAAAATTATTTGCGGCAGCCAATTCAATTGTTAGTTGTCACACTTTCTCCACTACCAATATCTCACTGTTTATGTAGTCATTTAGAATGTTTTGCAACCAGCTAGTACTTTTTTCTTGAACTGCTCTGGTTGTTGAATTCTGAGTTTGTTGCAAATTATTATGAAAAACTAAATTATATAAAGTGTACCTACTTTTCAAAGAATCTACTAAAATCTCCCTCGCCATCACCATCACAGATTGATATAATTGGTATCTTCTAGTTGTTCATCAAGCGCATACATGGGCAGTGGAACTAATGACGGCGGCTGCACCAAAACGTTATATAAAATGCAGGCTTTTTGTTAAGTGATTAACTTTTTCGCGCGTTTATTGAATGAGATGGCCATAGAAATATATCTCATATGAGGTGTTAACAAATATTCTTGGAAAACATCAGTAAAGGCCATTGAAGAAAAGAATAATTAAATCTTTATTTCAAGTATTTCAAAACCACAATCACCCCAGTTGGACCTGAACTACCAAATGTATAGAATTTAAAAGATTTTCCGAACTTTCAACTTATGTGATGGGAATATTTTTTAAAAAATAGAAATCTAAACATGTCTTCATTCTCAAAAAAAACAGTAAATAAATATACCATTTTTATGTCTTGAATGTATCTAACGTCTAGCTAATTATTTTTTATAGAAAACGAAATTTGGTATTACAAGTCTAATTTTACGTAATTTGCGAATAAAATCTTTAAGACCGATACATTAATATGAAACATTTAAATCTTTTTTTCTAATCAATGTAAAAGTAAGCACAATAATCTAGTTTAAAATTGTATTCAGATATATTATTATTATTATTAATAAAAAAAATTTACATTTAACGTAACAAGTTTTGAAATCAGTTTTTAATATCAAATTGGTTAGCTATTGAATGTAGTAAACTATCAAACGTATAATTTTTAAAATACATTATCAGCTTTATATTCAATACAGTTACCTAGAGGTAACAAAAAATGTAACATTAACAATTTTTGACACCAAAATAAGTGCTCATTAAGGAAAAATGTGTCCCTGACTTCATCAAAAAATTCCAATCGAATGTCTACTTTTACTGACGTTTACCAGGGATACCTAGACTTCAAGATATCTTTTAAAAATAATAAAAACGAAAGCTATACCATTGAACTGAATGACGCGTACATTGTTCTATAAAATGTTAAAAGCATAAAGAGATAATTTTCATTAATATGCAGGTGTGTGAAGAACTTCACATTCAGATCAATGACGTACATTCATAACAGATTATGTAGTACAGCGTTTCTCTCTCTCTCTCTTTCTCTCTATCTCTCTCTGATACAAATATGCATAAAAATATCACTGTTTATTTGAGCTTCTGTGAATTATTTACAAGATGAACAGACTTAAAAACTGATAATTTTCAATATTTGAACTGTTTTTACACAAAACTTATGAGAATTATATTTATTCATTAGGAACTTAACTAAATTGATAGTACTTTCGTTTACTCTACAAGATAATGGAAGAGTTGCCACATTACCCATGCTTCCTTACTCAAGTCAAGGACACATGTTTCCTTAATTAGTACTGATTTCGATGTAAGAGCTTGTTGATGTTACATTCGTTGTTATCTCTAGGGACAATGCACTGTTTTGAAAATAGAGCTGATAATGCATTTTAAAAATTATAGATTTGATGATTTACTACATACAATAGCTAATCAATTTGACATTAAAAACTGATGAAATTTGTTACGTTAAAAGTAAAATTTATTTAATAATAATAATAATAATAATAATAGTAATAATAATAATATATCCGAATATAATTTTAAACTAGATAATTGAGCTTACTTTAACATTTACAAGAGAAAGAGATTTCAATGTTTTGTATTAATTAGATTTTAACACGAAAAATCTCTTTTTTTATGAAAAATAATTAACTAGAAATTAAATACATTCAACACTTAAAAATGACATTTATTCACTTTTTTAATGTAAAATGAAGAAGTATTTCGATTTTTATTTTTTAAAGATATTCCCATCACATAAGTTAAATATTCGGAAAATCTTTTAAATTCCATGAATTGGGTAAACCAGGTGTAATTGGGCTGATTGAAGTATTGTGATACTCGCTGTAGTATGGAGAAACAAAACTTGCGTATTATTTCACAAACTTATGAGAATTATGTTTATTATACATACAATTTATGCATAAATGGAACAATCTCTTTCTCTTTTGCACTTAAGACTCTAGTAAAAGTTTTATTTTCACACCTTCCTGCCTTACTCTATATGAATATTTCAGGAAAAAACCATAAGTACAGATGAATGTTTAACTCCATACCCATCAAGGTAACTTTAGTTATGGAAAGAAAGATGTTTGAGGAGGCGGACCGTTTAATACTCACGCCAGGAGAAGGTTGCAAAAAATCTCGCAGTGCGCTCCAGTTAGCTGATTTAAAACACTACATAGTTCTATTTGTTTTTCGAGTAACAGTGGGATTTGGCACAGAAGAAGTAATTTCAATTAGACATGGGTCTGATTGACCAAGTAGTGAAAAGATCCTAGTTTTATAGAATAAGTTGGTTTGATGTAAGGAATACGTCCAGGAGATGCGAAGTATGGTTAGGGTTGTCAAGGATTCTGGTGAGTTCGGAAATCAGTTGAGTCAGATGACAGGATACAGCAAATGTTTGTGCACTATCACCTGTGGGATTAGTAGTAGACGAAAATTGAAGTTAATTAGACTTATGGACATGAAAATCTCCCAGAATTGAGATATGATAAGACGGAAACTGTAACAAAATGTAGTCTATCTTCAGAGTAAGGTAATTAAAAAGATCTAGGAAGTTATAACAATGGGAGACCTGTATAAAAAACAGTAGAATTGCAAAAATTGAGGACCAAATCGCATCGAATTTGTTTTCCAAGGTAAAAATCCTCTTACAACCTATGTTACGCACTTACACCGCATTTTAGGCCAAAGTTAGAGTAGCGGTTCTATCTGAGAAATTCCAGGTCAAGCGAGCTTGTGCTTCCAGAGGAGACATGTTTTTGATAGAAACAGAATATCCAGTTGCCCTTGTTTAATATGTAGGTAAACAGCATTAAGATTCGACCGGATATCACGCATGTTGGAATAATGTATTCGAATGTTGGTACTTTCGATGACCGAGGTCGCTTGAGTCCCGTGATCCCGGGTATCCATCCGAATGGAGCAGGATTTTACTCCCGGCTGATCTTACTCTTCTTCGTTGACGAATTTTTGTCCTCCCAGAAACCTTAGGACGGATGGATGGATCGAAGTGAGACTGTGTGCGTCTCACCCTACTCACCTAGCTGTCTGTTTTAGAACTCGCCATTTTAAGGGTTTAGCCGTTAAAACGCCACGATTGGCTACTGCGTGTTGGCGAATAAAGTAAATAGTGACCGGCATCCCTTGCCGAATCTAGAAAATCGTAGCACCAATATTAAGGAGCCCATGTTAAAGGTAATAGCGCAGATGTACACACACTACAGTTAGCTCATGACATAGGGAAATTAGGCAACGTGCAGCTAGCGCAACGTGTGCTGATTTTTTTATCTCTGGTGTAGGTTTGTTTCTGTATGTATTTCAGAGCAAAGCGATCTACATAATATAGATATAAAAAGCAGATTTCCTGATGGTACTGAACTTGGAGATTTACTAGATCGTGATTTTATATACATATTTTGCGATTTTTGTGACTGTCAGTTATTGCAGTAATCTAACATTAAAATTGAATGATGATCAGGGTTTATTCATGAAAGTTTACACCACAGATATATACACACGTATGGATACATCTGTGTTACACACTAAAAATTCCCAACGTTCCAAAATCAAAAGAGAAATTAGAATAACATCACCGCTGTATTATATACATCTGTGATAACATTTCGCTGATGACATATGGAAATCGTAAAACACTCGATGAGAAATGCAATAAGTATGCGATACATAGTTTTTTAATTTGCTCTGTTAAAGAATTATATTAGATGTAATACACACCTATATTTTCCGGAAATATGGAGATATTGCATAATAAAAAGTAGGCCGTAAATAAGTCATTTACAACTTAATAAACTACCAATCTATAGTTACTATTCCCATCACTTGCAAAAAAATATTTTGTGTATTGTTACCTGTTTATTCCATTGCGGTCTACCATACCTAATCAGCCGCAAACGTGCACTTTTTCGGAAGTAAGGGATTATAAAAAATATAGCTCGTAAACCTTCATGGTGATCTTTTGACCGACACTGGTTTCTTGGAAGTACAGGGTAGGTACACTTTCATATTTTAAAAAGGGTGTCTTCAAATGCACTCAATTTTGTAATTACAATAGTATCCGTAAACGGTGAAAAGTGCCAGTGGATTCTTTTGTTGTAGTGTTTGAATTTCGAATTGTATGATTATTTTTTACCGTACTATTATTTCACTTAGTTGAATAGTGCTTCATTTATTCATAATAAAATGGCTCAAGCGGGTAACATTTTCAATGTAGTGCATCATGACGAAGTACATCTGATGTATGGATTCCCGTTTGAGGACGAACAAAGGTGTACTTGAATCTATAATGCAGATAAGCATTAGGTATCTATAGGTAATGTATAGCATAACATATACAGGGCTTTTCACCATGAGCGTTAATTAGACGTTTCTGCCAAACCAGACAACGGATCAACCTGAAAATTTGACAATATGCATAAATTAATATGATCTACACGCCTAAAATATTTTAGATGTTGCGGCGTTGCCGCTTCTACTATAAAGTAGCGACTACTTGGATTTTTCAAATGGAACACCCTGTATGTAATATCATATTATGATTTCCTATTACTTTGTCAACAACTTCATGTACTATTTCCCTATACCTATCTATTACCGTTTAAGAGATATAAATTAATTTCGATTTTTTTTTTACAAAACATGTACTTTTATAAACGCTGATAATCTTAAACTCTCTGGTACTAAGACGAGCAAATTCGAAATGGAGTGGATTGATACCATGAGGATCTTCACTTCGAGTCATATTTTTATTTGCCTCATACAGGGTCCTTAAAAAATGCAGATACTTTGTTCACATGAAAAAAGGAGTGGAAGTCAATTTTTTCAAATGGAATTCCCTGTATATTTACACATTTTTGAGCTCTACATCCAATTTTAGGTTGACTTTAATCAGATAATGCTATTTCGATTTCGAACCGTTTTCGAGATAAACTGTTTCAAACAGAAACTGACGTGGTTTCCTTTTATTCATCACTTATTTTTGAAATTTAACAGATTCCGTTCGATGTTCCTTCATCAGTCACAAATAATACAATGAATAAATAATTATTAAAATACTCTTCAACCATCAAATGAAACTTCTCTTCAAACAATAGTTTTATTAACGCTGACACACGAACTGAAAATAATTTCATGAATTATTAAGTTAATTCAATTATCAGTGTATTTCAGAATATGTTCGAACACATCTCCACCTCTACTTAAACAAACATGTAATCTCTTCAAAAGATTTTCACGTGTAGCGCTTCTAATTAAGTCTGGAGTTAAACTCTCGATTTCATATCTTCCATTATTGTTACTGGGTTGGAGTAAATCATATTTTTAATGAAACCCCACACAAAATAATCTAATGGATTGCCATTTGGTGTTCTAGGAGGCCTACGAAAACGTCCATTATTACCAATTCATCTGTCTTCGAAGATTTCAGTTAAAGCTTCGCCTACTGAACGAGAATTATGGGGTGGAGCACCATCCATTTGGTACCATACACGTTCTCTTCCTGGCCTATTATTTAAAATCATTTGAATTCCATTTCTCAGTAAATCTTCATATTTTGTTGCATTCAAATTATCATCATAAAACTCGATATAAAAAATTGACTCATTATTTATGGCACAAAACACATTAAATTGCCATCTTTCTTGAAAACCCCTTTGGCGAACGATATGAGGATTTTCTGGCGCCCAATAATGATGGTTGTGTCTGTTGAAAATTCCATTTTTTGTAAACTTGGCTCATCTGTCCATATGATATTGTCAAGGAAATGTTCATCCTCTTGAATCTTGACAAGTAACCATTCAAAGAATTCCACTCTACGAGGCAAATCAGTCTCTTTCAAATGTTGGACACAGTAGAATTTATAGGGATGCCATTTGTGCTTATTAAGAATGCGATAAATTGTCACGTAGGGTATACCTATCTCTCTTTCAGCCTCGTGTTGAGAAGCATTTGGAAATGCATTAAAAAATCCCAAAACTGTTATGCCATTGTCACCATCATCCACTTCAGGCTTTCTACGAATGATTTTTGGACGAAAGGTTCCATTCAATCTACAGTTTTGTAGTAGTCGATTTATCGCATTATTATTCGGCTTCGGAAGTTGTGGATATCTTACATGAAACACTCGGCATGTTCTACTTGCAATTCTATTGCACTCACCATGTATAATTAATACATTCAAGAAATCTTCATTACTGTAACCTAATCTTGACATTTTTTTATTATAATTAGTGTCACAATCAGTCAAAACTACCAACGAAAGTTTGACGTTTCAAAATTGGATCATTTATTTTTCCAAAGCACACTATTAAAAAATATTAATTTGCAATGTTGTACGGTAGAGACACTCAATACCTCAATGCATACAAGTTGTAACTTTTTCTAAGGTGCATATCAATTTCGAATTTACTGATTTGAGATAGTTGAAAAACTAAATCGAAAAGTAATTGTATTACGTAGTATAAGATAGATGTTAAATCTCAAAAATAAGTGATGAATACAAAGAAACCACATCAGTTTCTGTTTGAAACAGTTTATCTCGAAAACGGTTCGAAATCGAAATAGCATTATCTGATTAAAGTTAATCTAAAATTGGATGTAGAGCTCAAAAATGTGTAAATATACAGGGAATTCCATTTGAAAAATTGACTTCCACTCCTTTTTTCATGTGAACAAAGTATCTGCATTTTTTAAAGACCCTGTATGAGGCAAATAAAAATATGACTCGAAGTGAAGATCCTCATGGTATCACTCCACTCCATTTTGAATTTGATCGTCTTAGTACCAGAGAGTTTAAGATTATCAGCGTTTATAAAAGTACATGTTTTGTAAAACAAAAATCGAAATTAATTTATATCTCTTAAACGGTAATAGATAGGTATAGGGAAATAGTACATGAAGTTGTTGACAAAGTAATAGGAAATCATAAAATGATATTATATACAGGGTGTTCCATTTGAAAAATCAAAGTAGTCGCTACTTTACAGTAGAAGCAGCAACGCTGCATCATCTAAAATATTTTAGGCGTGTAGATCATATTAATTTATCCATACTGTCAAATTTTCATGTTGATCCGTTCTCTGGTTTCCCAGAAACGTCTAATTAACGCTCATCGTGAAAATCCCTGTATAGTTATGTAGGGGTGAAGTGGATCACTCAATTTTATTTTAAACAGGAGCAACATATTTGTTAATGTACTTACCCAATGGTTTAAAAGATAAGATTTACGAAAAGCATTTTGTACGGGAAGATTTCACTAAACCCACTAAAGAACGATTATGTAATAATGCAGTTCCTATCAAATATGACGTAAATATTAACGAATTCGTTAAGGTACCGTTCAGAACGTATTCGGAAAAGACAATTATAAAAACCAACGATCAAAGGCCAAGTACTTCTAATGCAGATGTGATGGAATCCTACAGTAGTCCAAGCACTTCTGAGTAATTAGTGTTAATTTACGATCTTCCTGCGTACCCAAAAGGATTGACGTAAAACGTAAATTGAAAGTTGGCGACAAAGTAGTCCAAAAAACTTAAAACCACTTTAAAATCACACAGTGAACTTTTACGTAAGAATCGTGCTCATATATCTAAATTAAAGAAAGAACTTAAAAACAATGTCTTCAGATGTCAGTATGTACGCGTATCTTAAAACCCGAGCCTCAAACATTCATAAAAATGAATCTTAGTCACAAATTGTGGTCTCCTTGGCTCCCTAAGAAAAGGGAGTTTGCGCCGTGGTTATACTACAGTTCTCCATCTACCTACAGAGGGTTTGCACAAAAAGGTATGTATTTGTAATGGCTATGATTCATTTTGTATCAGCTTTAATCACACTTGCAGTGTTTTAGTTGCCATCGTTGGCGACTATCAACGATGGATTCTTCGATTATGTGTCCGTCCAGTGTTCAACTCAGATAGTTCACGTAGTAGCCAGAAAAGGGGGTAAGTTCGCTTGAATAGATGGTTTTGGCTAAACACTGCTCACACTAAATGATTAGAAGGTAAGGTTTTGATACTTATATTAACCTATTTCTTACAACGCTAAATATCTGAACTTAAGACTAAGATAAAAGGAAAAATAAAAATAAAATAGATGCTCTAAATAAATATAAATGAACCTTCCCTGGGACGCCCGCTCTGGATGGACCCCCTTGGACGACAGGTGGTCGGATTACTGGATCCTGAGACGTTTCTGTGGAAATTTGGAATTAATATTACACTTATGACTATTGGGTCCTCGAGTTATAACAAAAAATCGTAACAATTATGACTTTTGTAATTTTAACAGTATTACATAGGTTGAGGGCAACGATCGCGCTTTCGTTTGTGAGAAGGTCAGTTTCAAAATAATCAATAATTTAAAGTAACATTGGTGCGCATTACTATTCTCATATATGGTTTGGATTTCACACTGAATTGTATTTCTTTAAAGGGAGTGTTTATTAAATGAATTTTTATATTTATATGACATAAAAATGTAACTTACTACTGTTTGTGTTATTTAAATCAACAAACCACAGGCGTACCTGGTTCCGGTTAATTAATTACCGAAGTATTTACCCTAATTATTAGGAAATAATAAATTTAATATTGAAAGTTAACTAAAGAACGACTGGAAAATGTTTTCTGCATAAAGGGAGTTTTTGTTGAAATTAATGATTCGTGCAAATATATTTCACAGTACATGGGAAATCACAGGTCCTTAAAAACGCTTAGATTTGTTTGTTTTACTGCATGTTTTATATTGTAAGATAGAGTGAATGATTTCTTATTTTTGTAAGTAGGTGATCTAATTTGTTCCCAGGGCTTAAATTTCATTAATTAGTATAAGTAGTGAAGAAAATTTAGTTATTAAAGTAAACGAGTAAATGGATATCTTTAGCCTCTTTTCACACGAATCCGGCGTCCGATGGATATGCCGTATTTTTTCACACTACTTGTATAACCACGCTCATTTATGCTCATACACTTCGCAATCGAATACCTGGCACAGGAAGATCTCATCCGGCACGTGTGAAAAGAGGCTTACAATTAATGAAAATGAATAACCGATTTCTTATTTGTCATAATTAACACGTGGGGATATGTTAAATCGCTACTCGGTGTCTCGATGCTGATAAACCATGCGTGACCTTGTTGATATGGTATTAAGGGCAGTGTTTCAACAATAAACAGAGGCAACCAGATATTTTGACCGTACGCGTAGTAAGTGCGTAGATCATTATAGATTTCTGTAAGTCGGTGTATTTTAAGTTTCGAAAGGACATCTGTATTTAGAACAGTGATATTGTTGGTGTATTTTTGCTTTGGATTTAACTCGCCAGCCGCTTAAATCCAAATCACCGTAGCCAATTTTTAACATGTGATGAGCTATCTGTGTGTATACATCTGTGGTGGTAGTATTGCATCGGGTGGCATAGGGTATACATGCGTTCCACCTATAAATGTAATAGCTGCCAACTTTGGCTGCACGAAACCTGTTCAAAATTTGTCATATATGTGGTAAAAGCAGAACAAAAATTTCACCATTTCACCCAAAGTACATTCACCATTTCACCCGTATGCGTGGGTGAAACGGTGAATGTAATAAAAATAAATATTGTTTTTATTTCCAACCTTTGTAATGCCTTAAAGAGGATATGACACTGTTAAGTTGTCTATACATTTAGTGAAAGAAGAGTATTTTTTTAATAAACAATTTCTTGTCTTCTACACTTCTACACGGCTCATGTTTTTTATTCACCATTTCATCCTGATTTAGCTTACGCAAATGTTATTGTTAAGTTTTGTTCACCATCTCTTGTCTTTCTTTCAAGTGTGTGCGAAGACTTTTTAAAAATTCTTTTGGCATAGGAGTTTCATCTTGTGTAATTATAATGGTCAATCCTGAGTTTAAGATTGTATTGCAATATTTCTAAATAGCATCTTGTTACAAATTTAAACGAATTCCTATTGGTCGAGTTTTACCAGCTACTTGGGTTCGTCCCAAACGAAAGATGCGAATATTATTAATGGAAATATTTGGAAACTTAAATAATATATCCATTGTATTATTTTTATTCTCTAAACTCCGTGCATCGAATATTATAGTGTTATGTTATTATTCCGGCGTTGCCTTTCCATAACTTCCACACGTGATTCAGCAGGTAAAAAAAATACGGTCTAGGACGTTTAGGCGCGCCTCTTTTAGACGCAGAGTCATTAGGAGCGAGCTCTTTTAGGCGCCGGAACATTAGGCGCGGGTACAGTTAGGCACTACTTGAATGATTCTAACATTACCTATGAAATGTAGTTTGGTAATTATCGAGCGGGAGTATGAGTTACGTATAGGCACGTATATGCTCCAAGCTGGCGGATTACATTTTTTATTCAACACCCTTAATGAGGGTATGAAATCAAAGGGATTAAAGATTATAATACGATAAGGTTTAAGCAACGGTTTTCTTTTAAATCTGGATGGCATATTTCATTCATCGATTAAATTACCAGATGATTAGACCTTTTCAAGAACACTTTCAAGGTTTCTAAAAAGATACGTTGCAAAAAAACTGAACTCTACAAACCGTATCATACATACATACATACATACATTTCGAGCTAAATAAAACTATTGAAACACCGCTCATATTTTTCCATTGCATGTCCACACCATTCTGAAACGTATCCACATGGCGGCTAATTGTACCCGCGCTTAATGTTCCGGCGCCTAAAAGTTCGCGCGCCTAAAAGAGCTCACGTCTAATGACTCGGCGTCTAAAAGCGCGCGCCTAACGGTGCGCGCCTAAAGGAGCGTGCCTAAACGTCGCTTTCCGAATAAAACAATATATTTGATTCCGAAGCTTTTTTTAAATTATAAATTAAGTTTTTTATTCCTTTGTAAGGCTTTTATGAACTCAACACAACAACCACAAAGAATACATTCAACAATACCCAACCAACCAAGTTCTCCTAATGTTTACACATCCTATGCTCACGCAGCCTCAAATAATTTAAACAAGCATAATATCAATATTCCTATTACTCGTACAATTCAAAACCTCAATCACAATTCACTCATTAGCTCAATTCTCAACCAAATCCTTGAATCTATAAAACCTCTTATCACAGAATTAACCTCTAATGTCATTGCTGGATACTTTAATAATCGCAAATAATGACAAAAAATTAATTCACAAATTAACTCTTCTAAATTTTAGTGCTAATGGCATTAAAAGACAACAAAATCTATTTACCCTTTTCCTTGCAAGATATGATATAGACATAGCTTGTATCAGTGAAACACATCTAATTAATGATGAACCGCTGCGAATTAGTGGATTCAATATTTATAGAAACGACAGGGATGCTCGCCGTGCATCTGCTTGTATCGCCATAACAATCAAATGGAAAATAAAGCGTCACCCAATAACTTTGCCTAATCTTATATCAATTTAAGCAATAGCTGTCAAAGTTCAGATGGAAAATGGTAGTGAACTAACTATTATCTCCGGATACAACCCGACACCTTCCTTTAATTAATAACGACATTATCTCTTTGTTTATAAATAATAATCCAATGATGCTACTAGGAGACCTAAACAGTAAACATAATAACTGGGGTTAATCCAAATGGAGTAAAATTACACACCATTACTTCAAGACTAGGCATCCACATAGCAGCTCACATTGAACGCACCCATGTTTCATACAGAACTAACCAACTCCTGGAGATCTTAGACATAACTTTATTAAAATTCATTTCAACAAAGCGTAGTCTGCTAGCTTGAATCGGATCACCTACCGGTAGTCATTACTTCCAACTCTAAATTTACCCATAACAAACCAGTTCCAAGACTAATAACCGTGAAAGTTGATTGGAAATATTTTCAAGAAAGATTAGATCACAACCTAGTTATTAACAGAATAGAAACAAATAATGATATTGGCAACAGTATTAGCACCTTCACAGAATTATTAATCAATGCAACGAAGGCTGTTACAGTTTCCAGTACTAGTACGCAATACAGACTTTTATTAGATCCGCCCAAATATAATTTAAATCTCATTACAGGAAAAACCAAAATAAGAAGACTTTGGAACAGAGCCAAAGATAGACAGTACAAGCCAATGTTAAATCATCTTACTCATCAAATCAGAGATGAGCTCGATAACTTACGAATTTTGTCCTACCAACAACACCTCTCAGAAATAAACCCTAATGATAATTCGTTGTGGATACCCACTAAAAGAATTCTACGCAAACAGGAGGAAATTCACACATTAAAATATAATGGAGATAATATCGATATCGACGAGGAAAAATGTAATCTATTTGCGCAGCACCTGGAAGAGGTTTTTAAACCCAATCCATCTTAAGGTCAATATGGACAGCAACACAAAGAACTTGAATCTTCAGCTAAACGTAACATTCCAACAACATCCACAGATTTAGACCCAACCTCACCTCGAGAAATTCAAGACCATCATCAACTCCCACTTAAAAAATCTCCCAAACATGATCTAGTACCCAATATTGTATTGAAAAACTTATCCTTCAAAGCTATTGTTTTCTTGACAAATCTATTCAATATCTACTTAAGAAATGGTTACTTTTCTGACAACTGGAAGCAAGCAGAAATTATATTATTTCCCAAACCTAAAAATACAAAACGACGGTCAATAAGTTTACTCTGCACTTTACCAAAGCTGCTTGAAAGAATTATGTATCGACATCTCAATGATATTTTAGACACCAAAGATGTTATCCCAGTAACACAATATTCAGCCACACTCCAATTACTACGATTAAGGAACATCATGTCTAATGGGTTTGAAACTAAGAAGCACACTGTAGCAGTAGCAGCCTTATCTTATTCGAGTGATAGCATCGTTTCTATCAGATAGAACGTTCAAGGTGAGAATCAACTCGCAATATTCAAATTTAAAGAAAATCACTGCCGAAGTCCCTAAGGGTTCAGCCCTTGGACCAATTCTGTACAACATGTATACACACGACATAATTCGCTTTAACAATGTGGAAGTTGGTATGTACGCAGATGATACTGCATTTATATCTAAAAACGTAATGTACTCCAAACTGCAATCGATCTTTACTACCAATGGTGCAACACATGGAGAATTCAACTTAATACGTCAAAATTCGAAGTCAAAACTTTCACGCTAAGACCATCTCTTAACCCAGCTGAACTACAAGTGAACTCAACCACAATCCCCTGGAATCCTAATGATAAAGCGGTGAAATACTTGGGAATGTTCTTGGACCGAAAATTAACATGGACTATTCACATAAACAAAAAACTTTCAGAATGTCATAACAGGCTGAATCTTCTCTACCCATTAATTAATCGCAAACGTAAGCTAAAGATTGCAAGCTCCACACTGTTAAATAAATCGCTTATACGACCTATTATCATGTATGGCTCCATCTTCTGGGGGACTGCAAGTAAAACTCACATTAATAAAATCCAGGTAATGCAGAGCAAAATATTACGCATTATGTGGAATGCCAGCTGGTTCATGCGCAACACACAACCACAATTACTAAGTATTAAAGACTTAATAATAGAAATAGGCACTAACTTCTTTGCTAATATTCATAAATGCTCCCGTGCTACCTACCTTCGCCTCAACACTCCGCCTCCAATACAGGCTTAAATGACGTGCACCCAGGGATTTAATTTTAGCCAGAGACAATTCTTTGGAAAGTGATTAAAACATAAGTATGTAGCAATATTTTATATTTACGTATTGTTGGTGTTATTTAATTGTTATTTTGTGACATCTTCGTTAGACCTACCAGGTATCGCTCTCACGTGCTGATCTGGTAAATACACTAGTTAAAAAGATAATACACACTGAACTTCGGTTCTAGATAAACAAGAACACGTTGAATGTAACTGTAGTTTATGTTTATCACGAGATCATTTTTTCTTGATATGCAAACCTTGATTACAAATCACGCACTTATTAATAATAGATACGATAAATACTTGACTTTAGTAAGTTAATAATTTATTTACAGCATTAAATGAAACAGCTATTATTTGTCGAATTAGAAATATGCACGTCTATACACTTGAAACGCAGGTTGTGCAATATATATATATATATATATATATATATATATATACATATATTTTATTTTTTTTCAGGCTTAGATTGTACGAGCTTGTTCCACGTGATGCTGTGGGTGCGAGGTTAAGACTTTTTGTACAATTTAATACAGTTTTTGGGTATACAGTGTGTCCCACAAGAGTAGAAACGCTGAATTATCTCAGTTATTTGTACAGTGACGTAGGGGCGTTTACATTAGCAATCATGATCTATCCAACAAACATATTTTCAGTGATGAAAAAAAATTAAAAGCAACTTTGATAATTCAAACGAAACACCATGTATATCGTTCATTTTTTAATTCCCGGAATAAATCTAAATAAATCTTATGTATGAAGTCCTATATCGATCTTCAACCATTTATGAAATAATTGACAGGCCATTACGACACTTTGACAGGCTGTAAAATCTAAACTTTAAGATCTCAAGGAAAACGGTTTGCACGTTCCTATCTTAGTTTTTCACAAGCTGGAAACGCGTCACACTTGACTGATGTAAAAGCTTATTCGATACTATCAATCCCATCCGTTTTGCTTTTTAATAATGGCTAATTTAAATGAGCGCGAAAGAATCATACTGAATAGGTGGCGGATGTATTCAATAACGATTTTTCAAACAATCCGCCAATTGCAAAATCAACGGTATAGAAGACAGTTAGAAGATTTGAGGAAAATGGAGACTACAAAGGGACGACGCAAAGCAACAAAAAGTGGTAAAAAATGCTTAAACACATTACTCACATTTATTGAGGAATACTCACGGTTCCCTGCGGAAGTCAATTTTGTGAGACCATGATGGCTAAGTGCGACGAAAATAATGATTTCTTCAATAACATTCATTTTTGATGAAGCGACATTCATGCTAAATGGGAATGTAAATCGTCATAACTATAGATCAGACCAAAATCCGCATTGGATGAGACAAGCGCATTCCCAACACCCTCAAAAAATGTGTAGTGGATAAGGGCCGGTTTTGGACTAATTCAAGGTCACTCACCCTCTGGTGGTGAGAAATGGAAGCTTTTGGATCTCTTCAAGGTCAAACGTTTTGGCGGGCAATTTGTATGTCAAAATCAAAAGCTAAAAATAGAAATTGCAATGTCATCATCATATTACAATTCTTAGAAGTCTAAAAATAGAGTGGTCAAGGTTATAGATTATTGACCTGTAGTGGTATCGTATGACATTTCCTAGAAGTATAAAAATAGAATAAGTTCATGCAAAGAAGAAGACATTTTTGTGTAGGTTAGCGGTTTAGAAGGATGCGGAGTTATAATAAAAGGCTTCCTTGGGTGCGCACGATTAAGTATTAGCAAAAATGACGAACATGATAGTATTCAAGATAAAAAGTGCAAGAAAAAAAAAGTATTAACTATTGTTGAGCGAAAGAAGAGGTAGGAGTTCTTGAAACGACAAATTAAAGATTTAAAGGTATATTTAGGGATGTATAAAATAAATAAAAGAATAAAAGAATAGAAGAGTTTGAAATAAAGTCCTACAAAAGATGCGCTCCTTAAAATTTAAAATGTGCACCTAATTCTCAGAAAAAAAAAATTTTTTTTTCAACGCAGTTGTGTTGTATAAGTGGCAATTTATTATTTCATGTATAAATTTATCAAAATATGAAAAAATGACTCTTAAATTAACCAATTTCATTTTGGAACAACAAAGAGCACTTAAAACACAACTTTTTGTACTTACGTAAGCTCAGAAGAAACATATGCATACAATTTATCCATTTCATGTGTATCTAAATGCTCCTTAAATTAACCAATTCAATTGTAAAACAACAAACAGCACTTAAAACATGACTTGTTTTTTAATTTAGTTTGATTAGGACTCCAAATCTACAATTTTCGATGGAGCGTGGATATTTCTCCTTCAAGAATTGTAGGATAATAAACGCAGTTATTTTGCTTTGAAATCATTGTATGCAGGTGTGAATGCGAACATTCTATATTTATCTTAGTCACCAATTCACATTACAATTTTGAAACGGGATTTGCAAATGTATGGATGCAATTGTGTCATTTGCATTGCATAAATACATGGCGTAAAGTTTTCAGATTTACATGCTTTTGGGAACTGTTTTGAATTTTATTTAACACACGCTTTTTTCACTTTTAACTGTACTATATTTTCACACTTTCTTTATATGCATGATATTTTACAATAAATAAATTTGTAACGCAGCATGCACTTAAAATTTTTAAAAAATGACTGCTTTAGTTTGATGTAGAAATTTATACACGAGTAAGTCAGACTTCCAGAAATTTTCAATTTTTTCCTTTACGTAGATCATTTCACTTTTCTAGCGCAAATTGAACTATCACTATCATTTGTTCAGCTGTAGTAAAATTTTTTGGGTAATGCGAATAATTCACGAGAAATAATAAAAATATAAAAAAAATTTACATTTATTTTTTACAATGAAAAGATAACTATACAATAAATTCCGCAAAAAAAACATTAAACACATCACACATCCAGCCCTTCCAACGTACGCAATATATTTTCAGTCTTTACTATATTTTGCCACACACTCTAAATATGATTAGCCTCCACCAGTGTTCTTCATTCAGTCTTTCCACTCGCCCCATCTCCACCACCTCACTATTAATATAGTCATTGCGAAGCTTTCGTAACCACCGAATACTTTTTTTCCCTAAAGGCCTGAAGGGTTGGTGGGTCCTACTCATCATCCTTCTGTGTGAGATGCCCTTCTATAAGAGCCAAATCTTTTCCTCCATATTGTAGGTTTCGCAAAGGTGGTGGTTGTGGGAGTGTTGCTATAATCATGGTTGCTGGCGTTATGCTGAAAAAATGAATAATTTTATTTGTACTAAAAATTCTCTATGAATTAACAAAAGGAAACTATAATATTAACTAAAATTATACATACCTCTCTAAATACTTCGAAAATTCATCCTCTTCATTACTATCCCTTATGGAGATGATGGGGATGGTTTCTTCAAAGGGTGCTGGTTCTGCGGTGTTATTTGATGGGCGCACCAAAACATCATGCAAAATCCAAGGTTTTGTCTGCCTTTTTAGTGAAAGTTTAGATTGTTTGCTGGACGACGCCATTACTAATTAACAACATAACTAACATAATTAACACTAATATTAAGCTATTGCAAGATATAATTCAAAATAAAATTTATTTAGAGACATGCGAAAATTTGCTTAAGCTCGAAAGTAATTTATTATCGCTAAAGTGTTATCTTATAAGAGTTAAACAGTTAAAGAACGCTTCAGAGAAAGCATGTAGTGGAATTGTCAATGTCACTAAAAATCGTACACACAAATTAAGTTGGTATTCTCTAGATTCATGTTTTAATGGTAGGTTACTTACAGGAATTATAGTCAATATAGCAAATATCAAGGATCCTCTTATTTTTTTACAAAATGCATACAATAATTTTGCACGAAAGGTTAAATTAATGCTAAGGCAATCGATGCTAAAGGTGAATGTCCTTTTAGTCTGCAATTTTTCCATCCTCAAAATCACGTTATCGAGTTGAAGACATTTACCATAAAAAATTATGCCATTAATATTGCGACCAATTTACGTAAGCGGTATAATGAAAACGTTTATTATAAATTACAGCAAAAATTAAGAGGAGCCTTCCGAAAGGGATTCCGGTTAGACATTACATGAAGTATTACATTTAAAGGTGAATATTAATATCTATGTCCCATTTAGAGGTGGCCTTTCAACTTACGTTTGAAGTTCCCTACTTTATAGCAGTAAAGCACGCGGTAGTAAATGTTAAAAATGACGATGAGTATTGCTTCCTATGGGCCGATGTATCGGCACTATATCCCGTGCAACATCATTCAGATAGAGTTTACAGTTATCCTCATTTTAAGGATGTTTTGAATTATGATTCAATTTCCTTCCCCGTTAAACTAGATGATGTAAAAAAATTTGAACAGTTAAACAACCTATCCATTAATTTGTTTTGCATTCAGGGGAAAGTTATATTACCATTTTGAAAATCAAAATAATGCGAGGGAACCTGTAAATCTTTTAGTACTTTCTGCTATTTATCAAGCTGCGGGTGATATTAATACAAAAAATAATGCTTTTCATCATTTCACGTGGATTAAAAATATGTCGGCCCTTTTTTCTAAACAACTATCAAATAAGGAGCACAAGAAATTTATTTGTTATCGATGTTTGAACCATTTTTCTTCAGATCACGTTCCACAAAAACACATCACTCGCTGTCATCAACTTAATAGATGCTTTGTCAAGCTACCCACTGAAGCAGAAAAGTTTCTGCAGTTCAAAAATTTCACATTCCAGGAAAAGGTGCCGTTTGTAATTTATGCATATTTAGAAAGTATTTTGGAAGTGTACAAATTTAACGGACATCGATAATAATACGATATTTTACTCCAAACATACAACGTTCAGCATTGCTTAGTACTTGAAGTGTTCATACAATGATTCTTTATCACGATTTAGACTTTATAGCAGAAACGATTGCATTCAATGCTTTGTTAAAGAGCTTCAAACTATTGCACATTGGGCTACCGAAATAATCAATAAAATAATTCCTATGGATACTTTAACTCTCAATCAGGTTGAACACTTTGAAAGCACCACGATTTGCCACATTTGTGGAAAACCATTTACTGATGATATAAAAGTTAGGGCCACCATTTTACTGGTACATTTCGGGGATCATCACATCAGAATGGTAACCTAAACTATAAAAACTCTCACATTCTGCCAGTCGTGTTTCATAATTTGTCAGGTTATGATAGTCATTTCCTCATTAGAGAATTGGCTACTGTTCCCGGTGAGATTTCACTGCTACCCATAAACAAAGAAAGATATATTTCTTTCACGAAAGTAATGCAGGGCAGTAAAATTAGGTTTATGTTTATTGGCTCTTTCAGATTTGAGTAGTAGTATTGAAAAGTTGTCGGACTATTTGGAAAATAGTAAAAAAGTTACCCACGCAACTGTAAAAATTCCGAAGAATTTATGCTACTAGTTCGCAAAGGTGTGTTTTCTTATGAATATCTCGATGCTTGGAATGAATTAAGCGAGACCAGACTTCCTCCCAAGGAAGCGTTTTTCAGTCATCTCACTAATGAGGGAATCAATGATGCGAGTTTTGCACATGCGGTTAATGTTTGGAACAGATTTAATATTAAATTATTATTGCCATTTATTGAACACTTGAGTTAAACTTAAAATTAGTGCACAAAAGGTCGAAGGTCAGTTTTGCCAAATGTGAAGACATTTGGCGACTGTTCTGCCACTTAAACCTAACAATAAAATTGGCATTACTGTCTGATTATTAGGAGCTGGCGGAGACGAATTTTAAATTTATTAAATGGTAATCATTTTATTCTTTCAGGTATAGAATTATAATTTATCGCTATATTATAGGAGAAAGACCTTTTAAACATTTGTGACTTATGAGTAGGAATTAGAAGTAGATTTTTGTTTCTTAAATTGAAGTTGTGAATTTCTGATGAAAATTCGATTTTATTGTACAGATACGAGGGAGTTCTGGTATTAATTATTTTGTAGTATAAGCAAATTGAATGCAAAACTCTTCTGTTGCCCATGTTAAGCCAGTCTATTTCATGGAGCTTGTAGTGGATTGACTCATGTTTTTTTATGCCAAAAATAAACCTGAGGCAACAGTTTTGTATGCGTTGTATTCTTTCAGAGTCCAAACTATTAATACAAGGTCCATACACAGCATCACAAAAATTAAATTGGGATAGAACTAGTGTATCACACAGTAGTGCTCTTGTGCCACGATTCAAAAGTTTGCGTTTATTATAGAGTACTTTTAAGTTTATAACAGCTTTTTTAATGCAGTTGGATATATGTTTCTTAAATCTAAGCTTAGAATCAATTACTAATCCAATATTTCTACCCGTGTCAGAGATTGTAATATGCACGTCTTTGATTCGAATAACGACATTATTTTTTATTCGTTCCATGGAGACTTCTTTACCAAAGAGTAAAAGTACCGTTTTATTTGCATTAATTTTTAAATTGTGACACTCCGAGTATTTAACGAGGCAATTTACTTGTTGATTTATCAAACAGATGGCCGAGACAACGTCATTTCCAGAAAAACTATACTGTATTTGGGTATCATCAGCGTATAGGTTATAACGGCAAAATTTTAAACAACTACCGAGATTACATGTATAAATAGTATACAGTAGGGGACCCAGTATTGATCCCCTTTGTTTGCGATTCGAAAGATAATACTGTAGCAAAGCGATAGCAGCATTATCGAATTCAACGAAATGTAAAACAGCTAGGAGAGTTTCATGACATATTGTGTCAAATGCTTTCGAGTAATCTAACATTATTAGTACAGTTAACATATTATTATCAGTTGCGGTAAAGATGTCGTCCGTGACATTTAAGAGCGCAGTCCCACAACTGTACCCGGGTCTGAATCCGGACTGAACACTAAATCGTTAGGAGATTACTCGGATTTGTATCTAAAAACGGACGTTCTACTGTTACCAGACATTTTCGAAAACTTTCGACAAACTTGTTTAGGTACTTACAAACCTGATCCTCTGCACTATTATACAGCCCCCGGTTTGGCATTCGATGCTATGCTTAAAATTACACAAGTACAGTTAGAACTATTTACAGACATTGATGTGCTAATGTTTATTGAGAGAGGAATTAGAGATGGTGTGGCTCAATGTTCTAATTGATATGCTAAAGCTAACAATAAGTACATGGGGGAAACATATGATCTCACTTCCGAAAGTGTGTATTTGACGTACTACGACGTAAATAATTTCTATGGAGCTACCATGTCAGAATTTCTACCATTTGGCGATTTAATGAACCATCCCGATGATTCGTAAATTGGCTACATAGCCGAGTGTGAGTTAGACTATCTCATAGAATTACATGAGAGTCACAGTGATCTACCATTGGCACCCGAACATATGGTACCACCCGTATCTGATTCCAAAATAAAAAAATTATTGCTTACATTGTATCCTAAACATAATTATGTAATTCATTACAGAAATTTGAAAGTATATTTAAAATATGGATTAAAGTTGGTAAAAGTACATCGTATACTACGTTTTAAACAGTCCCCGTGGTAAAAAAAACATATCATTTAAATACTACCATGCGCCAGCAGTCTCAAAATGAATTTGATAGGAATGTTTATAAATTAATGATTAATAGCGTTTTTGGGAATCTGTTGGAAAATGTACGTAAACATAAGGATATACGTTTAGAAACGAAATGGGAGGGTCGCTATGGTGCTCGTGATTACATAGCAAACCCAATTTTTCATAGTTGCACAATATTTGATAATAATATGCTTATCATTCTAATGAATAAGCTAGAAGTATATTTCAATAAACGTATATATGCAGGATTTAGTGTTTTAGACGTTTCAAAAACTTTTTGATACCATTACGATAAATAATTATAAACATGTTTTGTTTGATGGTGACGTAATAAGGTGTTATCAGCATCTGATAAGATCAAAGAAACATGATGTGTTATAATCAAACAGAATAAAGTAGTACTTAATACTTGTGATGATAAACGATTAGTAAATTTCAATTTCACTGATACTAAACCTTTGGGATTTAACTTTACATAGCATTTTATTCGTCTTCTGTTTCAGAAAACAATTTTATCAGTATGAACAATCTTGAAAACAAATTACAGGAAGAACTATGGTACAATAGTGATAAAATCTACAGAAAATACCTGAAACGTTCTTTGATGGGGAAGTCCTCCCCCGAAAGCTATTTATTTGTATTGAATATATTACAATATATTGTTATTCCTGATGAGTGTTTTTACTGGTGTGCTATAAACTTAAAGTGTGCAAATGAAGTTATTATTAAGACATTATTTGATAAAAAAATTAAATTAGACAATACCATTAAAACTTTTATGCAATTGTGTACCGATAAAGGCTACAATTCGCTAACTTTTGATAAAGTAAATAGGATCTTAGACGATATGAATGTACTTGGTGATATACCGCTTAAAATGTATTTATACAATTTACTATGGGTTGATGATTCAACAAATGTTAAATTTAACTTAGAAAATATTGCTTACAAAGACGCTTTATCTATTATAACTGAATGTATTGAGAAAGCAGCATATTATGCTTACTACAAATGCCTCGATATTTTGATTGAAATATTATTAGAACAAAATATCATCTATAAGTTTCAACCGTGGGAAAACGATGAGCACCACAATATTTATTACTCGATACTAGACAACACCAATAAAGGTGACACAAATACAAATTCCTGCTTGGGATAGAGGTGTGGGCCAGATTCGGGGATATGGTCATCCAGTAATTTAAGTTATTATATAAGTTCTTCAGGTTCACTTTATAAGATAATGAAATTTTAAAAATAAATGTAATGTTTATATTTAAAAAATAAAGTACTATTTTTTGTGCATTTTATTTCATCTAAGAGCTACATCCTTTTATACAAACTACACAACTAATATAAGTAATTTATTTCACAAATTACAGGTTAAATGTTATAAAGCAATATCATCCTTACTGATCAATAGACCAATTGAGTGTGTATCCTTTGGCGAAAATACTTTTAAATTTACTGATTCGTACCGTGTCACCCACAGAACATCGATTCCTATCGAATATTCTTTATGTGAGTGTAAGCCTCTAGCTTTGTATGATTACCGACATCTTTGGGGTTCATTCCGATAGTTCTATGCTTACGATTGTTATAATACATGGTTATGGTATCAATTGTATCCATCTATTTGTATTTACCTTGTAGGTTGAATGACATATAGAGCACCCTTAATGGTTCTGGTAACACGTTCCACAATTGCAGCCTTCTTTGTGCTATAGATGGAGTAATGATTGACTCCATAACGCTGCATTAGTTCAGTAAAATGCTCATTGTAGAATTCTTTTCCCGCATTTGCAAATTGGTAGGTTTCCGTCCTTTTTTGGAGATTGTCTGCATGGCCTTGGTAACTTCTTGACTTGTTAGTCCATAAGTATTTCGAAAAACAGTCGATAACCACTAATATATACTTATAGCTCTTATTTTGTGTAGCATATGTGTTAAATTCATCCAAATATGCTTGCCAAATGTCATAAAAACCCTTAACTATTGTACGCCTTCGTTTAAAATTTTTTCGTGCAGTTTTATGCAATTCGTTGACGAGTTGCAATTTGGACATGGTACTAATTTATCCACAATTTCTTTAAGTCGATATAGTTTTTGCTCCAACATTAGACAAGCGTTAGAGTTTCCTTTAAAAATTTTCTGAACTGCTTGTAGACAAAAATCAAGATATCCTTTACTTATAGCATCACCATCTTCTTCCGGGTCCGCTAACTGTGTCAAACGGTTTCCATCCAAATTGAATCTTGTTGATAAATAGTATTGCTTAGTGATGGCATCTTGACGATCTATGGGGCTGGCAACATTGCTGAGTCTCCTATTGTCGATATTAAATTGATTATCATTAATCAGTTTAAACTGAGGGGTTAATTTCTTGAAATGATATTGGACATGTGAACGTCCAAATTTGTCAAGGGTCATTTTAGTTATGATATGTCAACATCAATGCATTCTCATTTATACTGTTTAAAAAACGGCTGCTTGGTTTTTCAATGTACCCATCCTCATACGGTTCTTCTACAATTGATATTGTCATTCACGACACCTGTATTCTCTGCCAATTTTTTTGCCCACAATACCTCTAGATCACGAATTAGTTCATGTACATCATTCCAATATTTATATTCAGTCGGCCTGTTTGTTAATTCCCTAAAAATTTTGGCTCCACCTCCCTTGGTCATGGGTGATAATGATGATAGCAAGGGTTTGATTATTTGCGTATACTTTTTGTTGCGGCTCCCTCTAATTTGCCCACTTACGTCGTAATCTCGCCTTACAACATTAGTAGCTTCTGAAATACTTCTATAATCTTTTCTATCTTTTGGATTTACTAGATTTAAATTGGGTTCATTCATAATAAGCAGATCATATAAACCTGGAGTCTCTTTATACATGACACCTTTAATAATCATATCGTTTCCTTTAATTGTAACGGGAGTATTACCAATTGTCCATTTGTCAGTTTTGGTATAATAGTGGACTCCATAAGTATGATCAACAACACCTTCAGGATCCTTCCTAATACGTTCAACGTATATACGAGGTAATTCATGATACTGCTCAAGTAGTTCTTCTGAGATGGGTTCATTACGGGTAGTAGAATCATCTGTGACACTAAGAGGTTCTGCTTCTTCTTCCTCAATATTAATCTCTCCTACAACAGATGTATCTAAGAGAGATGGTGTACGAAGACCTGGAGGAGGATTTGTTTGAAAAAACGGAAGCTGAGCTAGTGGGCTAGTAGCACCCTTTCTTGAATCACCTAATGGAATGAAGCCTGAAGTCCGTTGAACTTGAGCTAGCGGGCTAGTAGGGGTAGTAGCGTGCTTACTCGGAAATATGAATAGGGGTGGTTTATTGGGTTTAACGCCAATGGGCTCCTTTTTATTTGTTTTTTATCTGGATTTATTTTATCTACTATTTCAGTTAGAGGTTCTATTAGGGGTTTATAAGTACTTTAAAATGTTCTTTCATTATCAATGCGAGCAGTTTTAATACTGTCATACTTCTGCTGCATTACTTTACGAGCCTGAATATTTTTTTTCTTTAATATCATTTCCTTGTTATCCATTGTAGTAAAGCGGGTTTGCTGAACAGATACCGGTTTACCTCGAACAGATAGCTGTTAATACCTAAACAGAGCAGTACCTACTAAACTACTGTAAGCAGTTTAAGGTATTATATATACATCAAATCTTTTCCTATAGCCACCATTATTAACTTCAGCATCCTTGTTTATGACCATGAAACCAAACGGATCTACCCAGCATTTTGAACACATCGCCCGAAATAATTTCATGTTTATGGTGGGACTTATATGATCCTCATACACATGTTTTAGGTTTAATTCATCTTGCCCAAGTAATATAATTAGATTTGCATTGCTTTGGAATCTTACTGTAAGTTTGACCCAAATAGAAACAGTCAATATCGTTATGCCAACCCTTAGAAAAATATGCCCTTATGTTATTTTGCTTTTCACATTTTCATCGAAGATAAAAATAGAGTTTGATTTTGCAAAATTAGACTCAAGCACATCTTGATTATCACTGAAGGTAAAGTAACCTATATCCCTCATTGGAAGTAAGATTTCCTGTAAAAGTTTGTACTTGTGTTGATTAAATGACTTAGAGTATACGTATACATGTTTAAATTTCAAGCCATTTTCTCGGTAATCAGACTGATCATTGCGTTTGTTTTGCCACAATTGGAGGGGCCACATATAATACCACGTATACTATTAGGAAGTAAATCACCATGTTTTGAAGCAATAGACTTTCTATCAAAGTCATGATTTTGAGTTGAGGGTTTTTGTGTTTGAGCAACTACTTTCATCGTTAGTGGATGAAATAAAACTAAACGCATAATTAGTTAACATTTTTATTTATATACTAGGCTATATTACAATAACTATAACTTCTTCACTTCCCCAGTGAGTGGGCTGTACTGCACAATAGCGCCATGGAAAATAAAACCATAGACAATTCCATTATCGAAAGGTGTTAGAGATTCCATTTCCAATTTGATGTCTACTGTTGAGTTTTTTAAGGATTCATTTTGTTTAGAGGAGTCCGTTACAAATGCTGGACATGATTTGAATTCGGAATAGTTGAATAATGCATCTTTATCATCTTCACCATTGTAATCACATCGAAATTTCAAAAAATTGCGATAGGCAGGTATATATTGGTTAGCACTGAAGTTCAAATGCATTGCTTCATGTGGATAATACTCAGAATTCAGGTGTACTTTAAGATTCCTGATGTTAATGTGATCAAAATTTCCGGCCCTTGCTGACCTTGTATACCTTTTACCTTGTTGGAATGCAACAATTATCCAACGTGGTTTTTCCAGTTGCGTTGATGTTTTTATTGGCCATATGTCTGAGGTTGCCTGTTTTAAAGAAGGTAATTCATATAACTCCCATTGACGAAATGGAACAGTAATAATAGAATTTTTGTTGATTCCTTGAAACAAGTTAAGTTTCGCAGCATCACTAAGTGTTAAGTGTGGTGCTTTCCATTGAATTTTATTTAAGGTTATTGCGGCATCAACTTCACCATAGTAACAGTTTGTATCGCTTCTAGATCGAATTAAAACTAACTCTTGTCGCATATTCACGATTACCTGACGATAATCCTCCATTATTCCAAATATGTGGTTCAATGGTATGCATACTGTAAAAGATTTTTCTCCATTTTGCTCATCGAATTCTACTTGTAATGGTTCTTCATTCTAAAAATGTCCCTAAAGTAGGGTACATTTTTGGTGTATTTCTTTAAATCAATATCCGTTAACGTCTTTCGGGTAATCTATTCAAGTTTTTGGAAACGATTTTAAGTATAATGCAAAACCACCAGATTGGTTTGGTTTTAGATACAGTGCACCGCCTTTCTCATTCACGGAGCCTATAGCGATCGATTCCACCATGCGATTATGGCGCGATGTCTATTCTTGCAATTTTTTAGCATTTTTAGCATCATTGACTGCTTTAGCAATTCCTTATGCACAACCAGCTAAAGCACCCATTGCTGATAATCCTGCGAATAACGGAATAAGAAATGGTAAAAACCCTCCTTGTTTAGGTAGGGAAATTACTCTAGGAACTTTAATGTTTTTCTTTCCTCCTAAACTCTTTACCACACGTTTTGCCGTTGAAATCGCTGACTTTATTGTGTCTGTGAAATTTCCGTTAAGTTTAATTTTTTTTAGCTATTGTTTTTCGTAAATGCAATAAATTTCAGCCATTGCATTTTTTCTTCTTCTTCAGATTAGATCGACGTTTACACCCCATTCCAATTTTTCTCTTTGCTTTCATGGCGGTACTGTCTGCTAAAGCTGCAGTTCGTTCACCTAATGTTGAGTCTGATGATTTAAAGCGTTCCCCAGCTTTTTTTTTGTAAAATTTTATCCGCTTTTTGTGTACTACCTAAATCTCTGTAATCTTTGTAACTGATGTCCTGAAGTTTGAGCTGAGCATCTAATTGATTAATATCGGGGTAACCGCGTGCGAGTCGCTTTTCTAACTTTGTACCAGGATCGCAATACTGGTAACCAGGTAAATGCAATTCAAACGGAAGCTTATTGACTAGACCATTCACTAAATCACCACTCTTTCGCTTCTTAACTAACATAGTTTACCTGGATGGATAGAACGGAGTATTTATACCTAAATTGAGAAAAACAAATCATAGATATTTCTTTATTCAGTAAATGCTATACATTAGATAATCAGGACGATAATACAATATTTCCATTAAACACACAGTGTTATGCGAATTAATATTATACTTAGCATTTATAACATCATAAATGTCTTTATAAGTGTCATCATCACCACCACGGAATTCTTTCTCAAGGAAACGACGGTAGTCGACAACTTGTTGTATGAACTTTTCACAAAAATACACCAGACTGTAAGATTCAAGAAATTCCAATCTATAGCTTATTATATCCTTTAAATTGAATACTTCTTCTATGCTATGTGAATTGAATGTGCAGGAACAGTAGTTGTAGTTTTCTATCATAACAGTTTTCAAAATTCTGTCATATCCTTCAATCAATTGTAGTAAATACCAAGATTACTAGATAGAGATTCATAATGTTGGTCATAGATTATATCTTCTCCTTCGTTTACATTTGACCAGTCAATTTTATTTTCAACTTCTTGGGATCGGAAAAATTGTAATTCTACATATGAATGACATCTTAGAAGCTCATTCCATTCCTTCATATCCAACACTACATTATCGCTTTGATCACAGTTAGCACACCCCATACGCACTACTTTTGCAAGATTGAAGTGCGTTCTGTATTCAATTTCCATATGTTTTGCATGATTAGTATCATTCGATAGTTTATAATAAATACAATCGATTAAGTATTCATTGGCTGCTTGTTTATACACTTCAGATAAATCGTATGGCGGCCTGTCAGTGTTAGAAGAATAACCTTCATCATGTTTCGCTTCATTTTTACTTCTATTACCACCATCAAAATTTTGACAGCACCAACAACACAAGGTAAAATTGTTATTCATATTGTTACTGCAACTATGTGGGGTATCCATATATAACGGTACATTCCTGAGTTTGGATCGTTCCAGAAATGATGTTATTGTTGCCTGCATTATTACGACTGTACTTGCTTGCAATTGCACTAGGACTAGACGCTGTTTAAGAAATGATTTTAGTTAAATCATATGGGTGGGGTTGTGGCACTACTATTAAAAACAAAATGTTATGTTTGTTGTTTTCCCGACTGCACCCAAACTACTCATGAAGACATCCCTCGTGTTTAGCTGCTTTTTAAATCCTTCCATTCGATTTTTTTCTTTCAAATACTCATAAAATCGTTGAGGTGATATACATTTAAGATCACCCGTTTCCATCACTATACGTTCACTATACTTAGTATTAATTACTGCCACATTAATCACTTTATACCTTTTTGATATCTCGAGGTCACATGCACTTTTAAAAAGTTTGCAATGGGTGCTTTGGTTTAACCCTGCTCATTCTATGTTTAACAATTCGTTGCTAACTGACTGATCTCAACACACCTCGCTGTGGTTTATATAACAAAAATGTATCCTTGACTTAAGTACCTGTGACAACATGTTTAAACTTGTTAAATACACACCTACTTTTAATTAAAAAAATTATTTCACCTTGACTCAATTTAGTCAATATAAGCACCATTTGACCTTGGTCTACTTTTTAGCATAGATAACAACTCGCATTCTTCTTGTTTCCATGAATTGATTCTATTTTTATACTTGTAAGAAATGTCATACGATACTCCTACAAGTCAATAATCTTTGACCTTGACCACACTATTTTTAGACTTCTAAGAATTTTAATATGATGATGACATTGCAAATTCTATTTTTAGCTTTTGACCTTGACATAAAAATTTACCGCCAAAACTTTTGACCGCAGAGTGACCTTGTAATATGATGAGGATGGTGACATTGAAATTTATATTTTTAGCGAGCTATAAAAATTTAAATTTACCGCCAAAAGCTTGACCTTGAAGAGATCCAAAAGAATTTCTCACCACCAGAAGGCGAGTGACCTTGAATTGGTCCAGAACCGGCCCTTAACCACTACTAATGTTTGGACAGGGTTGTATTTATATTTATATTTACATCTTCATAGAAGGGAATTTAACAGCTGAGATAAGGATATGCTTCAAAATCTAATCGTTCCTGAAATTCAACGTTTGTCTGGCCCAAACTATCAAAGTACATGGTTTTAGCAGGATGGAGCTCCCCCACACTATGCTAGTATAATGCGGGAATATTTGAATACATCTTTTCCTAACAGATGTATAGGCAGAATGCTCTCCATAGAGCGTCTAGCGAGGTCTCCCGAACTCTCGCCATTGGATTACTTTTTCTGGAGGCATCTAAAAAATAAAGTGCACGATACAAAACCGGAGAACCTCGACATTTTAAGACAACGCATACAAATTGAGTCTGATCTTTTACCGAAGGTATGGTTCACAAGGTTATCGAAATATTTTACTACCACCTAGCCTTTTGCCAAAAAGTGCAAGGAAAAATATATGGAGCTGAAACAAAATTATTGAAAAATAAAAAATATACACCCAAAATAATTTATGTTCCTCTTTTTTTCCCGGGACTTCTTGAACGGACTTCCTAGTATCGGATTGTTGGATATAGATTCCTTTTTGCAGTTTTACGATGGATACATAAAAGGATCTTTTTTCGAATAGATACTGGAGCAGTCTTCAGACGTAATTTTAGCCGACAGTCCAAGAAATGTGGTTTAATCTCATGCTAATATATCAAGATATGCCTCGGATGGACATTGCTATTACATTTTCAAAAATATTAAACTGAGTTACTAATTTCTAATTACGAGTTTCTAATTTACTGTAATAACCTTTTACAGATTAACTATGTTTAAAGGATGACAATGGTTGTGTATTTTCTAAGGTACTCGGTACAAAGAATATTAGACGAGTTTGGTGCAGCCCCTGGGTAGTAAGACTATCGTCTAAATATTTAAATCTAATGCTGGTATTGTTTCCAAAAGATCTATCAAGAATAATTCATTGCTATTGCGAAATATGAGTACAATTATTTATTAGCTTTATTTTTAAAATTAAAATGTACTTGCATATGAGCAAGATGAGGAGATGCTCCATCTCGCATGCATATCAAACTATACCGTCGCTGTGAGCGAAACTCACAATCCCTCATGTTCATTTTATACAATTTGGTATTTACTTCTATAGCACAACATTTATTTATTCCATATATCTTATCTTTAAGAACGTGTATGTAAAACAATGACTGGAAAAATAACATTTCAAATACTATATATAGAATTTGAGCAAATAATTTTAATGTACTCGCAAGCTCGGTGGTATCAACATGAAGGTATTTTTAATAACATTATTAGCACAGAGTGTTTTATGTATGCTTTGCTCAACAAAATCTTGACAACTGTACAAACTTACCCTGTTTCAGGTGCTCATATTAAATACTCTGAGCGTATAGTCGGTGGTAGAGATCTACTAGATAGAGAGTTTCCATACCAAATTTCTCTCAAACTCGAAGGTGTCCACTGGTGTGGTGGATCAATTATCAATCCAACCTTTATTTTAACTTCGGCACATTGTGTTGACGAGTAAGTTTGCAGTTCAACCCATTATGCTTATTGACGTTTTCTTTTATAAACTAGTCTGGATGTTGCCAGTATGACTGTGCATGTTGCAACGAACCAAAATGACACATATATTTTTTATGACGTTGTGGAGCTTAGAATACATGAAAATTACTCCGCTGTCGAGATGAAAAACGACATTGCAATTTTAAAGCTGAAATCACCAATTGCATATAATTCTAAAGTGCAACCAGTCGAATTAGAAACTGAATTTACTCCAGGAGATGTTGACTCCATACTGAGTGGATGGGGTACTTCAGTTCTTAATGGATCTACTCCAAATTTACAGTATATCAACACAGTAACAGTTGAACTCGATGACTGCAGATCACTTATACCAGCTGCCCATGTTGATGAATCACAAATTTGTGCTTTTACTGTAAAGGACGGATGTGTTGCCATAGTGACTGGTGGACCTTTAGTAGCCAATCATAAACAAATTGGTATTCTGTCTTTAGGAATCCATGTGCTAAAGGTCAACCAGATGTCTATACAAGAGTGTCTTATTTTATAGATTGGATTAAAGAATACGGACACTAACCTCATAAATATAGTTGTAATGCCATAATAGTTATTTATATAACAAGTGCAAAAGTGAGTGTTTATTGCACGCGACGTACGTTTGTCTAACAAAGCCTTAGGTAGAGTTGAACAACACGACAAGTGCAATAAACACGTTTTGCTTGACTTGTATACAATATTATTTCTACGTTCATATAGGAACAGGAAAATAAACGGTTTTAGTATAGTAAGTGTCTTAATACAAAATATTCTTTAATAATTATCAATGCTTATCTCTGTTTTTAGATGATTTAGTTGCCAATACACTGATTTCTAGTGTGGTTTAAAAAACGTTTTTTTCGTCACTTGTGTGGGTATTGACTGGTTGCAAAGGAGGCGTGAAGTCAGTTTCCACCAGTCCACAAATTAGGATTCGTTTGAAAATTGTTTTATTCGATTTAAATGTAATTATGCGTATATTATTTATATTTATTTACGGCATTCAGTATTTCAACTCCTGGACGGAATACGGATGACGGTCTCCAAGGAGTTGAAACAGGTTAATAGTTCCTCGGCGCCACACAATGATATTTTACAGTCCAGATTGTCTTTGGGACAATGGTGAACGCTAATATGGTTTCCAAACGAAGTGATCCAGATTTCTCAATGGAGCTCAATGGTTTGAACGGCGGTTGAAGATATTTCAGACCGAAGGGCGGTCAGGAAAATAGGCAAAGGTCACAGTTTCCCCCTTTACAAAGTCGGGTCCTTCACACGTGATTGATGGTCTCCTCTGGATGATTTCTAATGAATACAAACTTTCTTTAGTTCAATTAAATGTATGTGGTCAAAATTTAAAAGGTACGGTTTTCCAGTAGCGATCAATTTTCACTACATATATTAATGTAGATTACTTTCAAAGTTAATATTTGAGCAAATACAACGTGATCAACAATCAGCGGATGAGCGCTCTTGTGAAACATGACGTTAGTAACCATTCACCGCTACGTATTTTTTTTAGAGGTCTAATCATAATTATAAATCTACATAAACGGATCGAGTACACTTACACTCCATTTTTCTCTTTACTTCCATTACTGCAGTATGTTTGCAAAAGCATTATATTTTGATCTAGAATGAAGGGCATGTCGCATAATATTACGAGCTAAAACAAGAAACCGTGAATTTGTAATTCAATATGTTATTTACATACCTTGTAATTATTCGATTAAAATTAATAGTTTTGCAAAATGTGAAAATAGTGAGAGGTGAAAATAAACGGACGAAAAGGTGGGATTCAATTTGACGTTATGTTTAGTATTGGTACACTATCATACACGTAACGGCAAATGGTAACTAAAATATGTTGCGTAAGAGCGGTGCATCCATTTGATATTAATCTCCCCGTATCTGTTAAAGTAAATCTAATTATGCAATTCAAAATACTAATTTACCTCAGACCACATGTACGAAAGTCGTAGGATCTGACATAAGGTACAAATACAAAATATGCTGAATACTTGGGCAGTCCGCTAATATAACCCCGCCACATATGTGGTGGGATATTTTGAAATTCTAATTCATCCTGATCAGGATTTTTAGATTATTTCAATACCATCAAATTATTGCTCATTTCACAACGGAGGATTGGTATAAAACAATTAGCGCTTTATACTCAAAAATAATTGTTACATACCGGCTTAACTGCAAGTTACATGTCATCTCAGAATTAAAAATTACAGACGGCAATTACTTACATTTTTACATATGTTAACGTTTGAATGTAATTTTTAAAGTACACTGTACTTTACACAATTGCGAATAGATTAACAGAAAAATTTTACTTGTACTATCGTAGAGTTGTTTTGTTATAATTTGTGGAAGTTATTCAACATTTTAGTTAGATTGTTTCGTATTGAAAGTCATTTAATGGTAACAATTGCCGTGGACGGTTAGAAAATGTGTTATTATATTTGAGATTGCCATATGTTCTCCTTTAAATAAGATTTATTCATAAAGGCGTATTTTATGGATAGGTAATTTTTAAAGTACCTTAGAGTTGTTTTGTTATAAAGTGTGGAAGTTATTCAACATTTCAATTAAATTGTTCAATATTGACGGTAATCTTTGAGATCGCCAAGTGTTTTCTTTTAAATAAAAATTATCCAAAAATGCCCATCGTGTGATTCAATCTTTATTATATAGAATACAACACCTACGATGTTAGACTTAATTATTTGGCTAATCGAGTATTGACTAATTATATTTGTCGAAAACAAGTACTTATTTATTTGATTGCTGACGTTTACCTATTTCTAAATTGCATTAATACAAAATGTTTGTTTGTACGTTTCCCATTCATGATCTACATTATAATACAAAATACGCTATCATACGCTAACATTCGTCATAGTTTTAATTGAGAAATAATAAAAGAAATTGGTATTCACATTTAACGGTGTAATATTTTAAATCTTTCACGTTTGTTTATCATGAAAACAACTTTATTTCAACGCAAACGATTTTAGAAATTAGTTTTGTTCCGTAATTCATTACATAACATTTTACGGGTTTATTATTTGTATTTCCTTATGCAACGCCTTATCAGTACATACCAGGAATATATTTATTTTTACGTATTTTAGTTAATCCAGGGACTTGATTTCGAATTACTTATTTTGAATTGGATAATTTTACTTTTATATTTTAGTTTTAATGCAGACTACAAAACGTTTGCAGATTTTCCTATACAGTGAGTTTAATCAATCTCAATTTATACAAAATATTAGGAGCTACATACAATTAATGTTAGCAATTTTTATGCTAACTACTGGCTACTCTGACAACGAAAAAACTAATCTTCCCACACTGTCATTGATATTTTCAATAATTACATATTTGTTACCAGTATCATATTTACGATAAAAATAACCTTCGTACACTCGATCGTAATGAAATGTAATGTTTTTGTAAAAATTTTAAATAAAATCAATAACGCTGTTGCTTGAATTGTGATAAATTTATTATAACAGTTGAATAACAACGTTTCAACTATTTTAAAAGTGATGGAAAAAGTGGGTATGTCCGGAAAGTAATGCAATTAAAAAAAAAAGTAGATTTATTGAAGGTATTATAAATGTTTAAAATTCTTCAATACAGTCCCCTTGGGCATTGATATACTTTTAACACCGACTGGACCACGAACGGTACGCATCCTGGAAGGCGTCAACCCAATTCGACCCAAAACGGACTCCTTTCATGGCGAATTTGATTATGGAGAAGAGAAAAAGTCTACCGGAGCCATGTCCGGACCGTAAGGCGTTGCTAAGCTGTGCTTTGCCTGGAACTGACGGACGCGCAGAGCGGTGTGGCTTGGAGTGTTGTAATAATAAAGCTCCCTGGTAGCGACAATCACTTTTCTCACTCAGACGACTCTTCTTTGCAATCTTTCTAGCACATCGACGTAGGAAGCAGCGATCACGGTTTGGTCTTGAGGAAAGAATTGCTTATAGATCACACGTTTGGCGTCCAAAGAGACGATCAACATCGTTTTCACCTTCGATTTGCTCATTCTTGCTTTTTTGGTTTTGGTAACGTCGATGTGTGCCACTCAGCGCTTAGGCGTTTTGTTTCTGGGTCGTATTTAAAACACTACGTTTCATGCCCAGTAATGACAATTCCAAAAAAATCAGGTTCAATTTCCACACGTTCGAAAAGTTCAGTCGTAAGAATTTTTCAGTCACCAGCTCGTGCGCAATTGTTTTGGGAACGTTGAGGTTGTCTGCAATCATCCGGATACTTAATCGACGATCAGAAAGTAGCTCAGCACAGTTGTTCTGGTTGACGGCCGCTTACTGCGGAGTTCGTCGGAAACCTCTTCCCAGCCACCCTTGAACACTTTCACCACCTCGAAAGATTATTGTCTCCGTAAGCCTGCAGATTCATTTGGTAGGTCTGCGCAAGAGATTTGTTCAGTTTAGAATAAAACATCATCGCGTAGCGTTGCTCGAGAGACGATTCCCTCGCGTTTAGTGGCACACACTAAACATGAATGCGCGAAAACAGCGATCCTTACGCTCCAACTGCTCGGAGCAGTCTGGCGCAAGTATCGCATTAAAGCTGATAGTCCTCCCAAGTTAACCCAACCAATCAAAGCGCGATGCGGTCATTTTTAGTATCCACATAAAAATAAATTTACTATTCTTCGGACGCACCTTGTATGTTCACTATCAATTTTGAATAATTCTCTAATCTTTTTCACTTTGGCACCACAGTTGAAAAGCATTAAGAAGATTACATTATGTTACAATGATAGAAATTTTCGATGTTTAGAGCGAATAACAACTTGACGTACTTCACCCGTGAGCACTATTTCAAATTGCTGTAGTAATTCCATAATATAATTTTACTAGTTTAGCCCAATGAGAAGACTATCATTGAGTGATTGTTGATTTGAAGCTGTGGACGAAATGCCAAATGCGACACAAATTTTCTCATGTTCTTCACCAGATTTGAAGACTGTGCGCAATCTAATAGTAAGTGTTATGGGTAGGGTTTGTACTTACTTTCGTGATGTATCCTGAATCTAATTAATAGCCCATGAAGGTTAAGCACAAAAATTTCAAGTTTAGTACTAGGGTTTTTTCTGACAACGATGATCCCTTTAACAAGGATTCAGCATGTTCCGCTGCAGGAGCGCCTAAGTATTTGGAAGGTATTTCGTCGGTATTACAAAATTGTTCGATAGCTTCATCTGTAGGTGCTGAGAGTAATTAAAACAACAATTGTACAACTTGGCGTTTTGTAAATTATACAGAACCCAACACTATTTGATCAAATACCTTTCCAACAAGCAAATGGTAATCTTTAATGCGAGGAATGCTCTCTCGACCGAGTGCGAACGAAAAGTGAATATACATCAGCTGCTAACAGCTGGACGTGTTTGGTATCAAAAATAATCCATCAATTTAAGTTCAAGAGGAAGGCAAATGTCAAGATTTACCGAATCATTAAACAAATTATTAAATGTTTGATCTTTGAACATCTTTAATAATTTTAATATGTGATACTACTACTGACGAATATGTAAGTGTTATCGAAACGATATGTGTAATAATGGTAAAAGTTTACATTTTAATATTTCTTAAATTCCCTTGATGTATAAGAACGACCAAATTTATCTTTAATTGCTAAAAATGGTACAAAAAAGCACAGAGAAGTCGACCAAAATTACACGCCATGCAGGTGGCTGACCAGCAACTAGTACACGACGTTACCTGATTGGACAGGCCCGATGATGTCCATCGAAGTTTATAACCCAAATCTTCAATTTAGTTTACAGGCACTGGATATGTGCTCTACGAGTGACTTTACGCACAACAACTTTAAACTCCAATTCGCTACATAGTTTACGTAGCATGACATAATACCAAAAATTGACACGGAGAGAGGTCAGGAGAACGTGGAGGCATGACGTGAGTGCATGATATTCACTCTATGTGCGGCCGATACCTCGGTTTCAAAGTTTAGTGTTCTGGAGATTACGAACTTCAATATGAGATGCTGGTGGATGAAGTGCACGCTATCATTCCCTAACAGTAGCATGAACCAATGCTCTAACCTATCCAGTAAGACGTCTTTCGTAATGGATTTATTGTAGAAGACGAAGAGTCCATGTGCTTTAAATTAAAAAATTGCACAGAAAACATGGGGGTTTTCAGTTTGATAAGTTTGGACATTGTAGCTGATTAGTTTAACACTCAACAAAAATGTTACTTCATCATTAAAAACAAAATAACTTACATGCGCTCAAGTAAACTTGCACGATACTCAAAGTGTTTCTCTTTGTCGTTGGACAAAAATACCTGTTGCAGATGAAATCGATAAGGGTGTAAATATAGTCGTTTTATTGACTTTCCGGGTAGTAGAACATGGAACGCGCATTTCATTGCTCGCTTGCCGAGTTAACTTTTGCGCGATACGCACGTAACTGGCTCTCCTACGGTCAACTGTTCCTTCGGGCACTCTAAAGTAGCAATTTCACTTTCTCTTATACAGGAATCTCGTTATTTTTAATTGTTTATATACTACCGGAGAAAGGAGTTGGCACTGGGTTGCTCTTTCCTACACTTTGCTTTAAAGTTTCGAAAAAACGTTCTACGTAATACTTTTCCTTCAAATTTTCACACCATGCGCTCTATATCGATGAACATCCTATAGTATTATTTAACAATTAAAAGCATAATTCCAAAAGTTTTACGTAATTTTTAATTTTAATTTCAACTACTTATGTTAAATTATAGCGCTGTGATAGTTTAACATATAATTGGTAAAGCATTTCATTCAAGGACTAGGAAAAATCACAGCAAGAACCGAGACATACGAAAAGCCAAAATTAAAATTAAAATCAAAACGTACCATTATGCTTTTTCTAAATTATAAGATTCCAAAACCTGTTTAAATGGAGATTTTCTTCCTGTCTATTAAAATTATTAGGGTGTCTGTATATTTCAATAGCTTCACGTTCTAAACGAACATAATAATGAGTTTGTCTAGACAATATTTTCATATTGTCAAATTGAATGTCATGATTTAAATTATTTAAGGCATGGTCAGCTACCGTAGACTTCTCTAATCTACAAAATCTCATATTCTCTACGTCTTGTATCAAAGATACGTTTTATGGTTCCAATGTAAACTTTTCCACATGAACAAGATAACTTATACACTTCGGAAGATAATAATGGGTTCGAAACATCTTTAGATGACGTTAAATGTTCTCTAATTTTTTTGTAGGTTTAAAAACAGTCCCAATGCCATATTAGGATTCTTTCAATTCTATCTGTAATATTAGCTATAAAAGGAAGAAAAGCAGTACTCACATTAAGAACTGTGTTTTCTATAAGGTTATGTGTAGAAGGTGTAATAACATTATTAATATCAGTAAGTGAATATCCAATTGTAAGGATTTTGTTAAATATTTATATTCATTCTTCAAAAATTTTTTGACGTGGATGGTGGTTTGATATTTATGAAGGTATCTATTAGTGTGTGTCGGCCAAACCTTAAATGCTAGTGAATTATTAGTTCTAGACATTAATAGATCAAGAAATGGTAAACTTCCATTAGTTTCTTTTTCCGTAGAGAACTGGATGCTAGGAAGTATAAAACCATTTATAAATCCAAGAACTCATGTGGTGCCTCTTCTCCATGTCTCCAAATAACATATGTGTTATCTACATATCTATGCACTAAAAAACTGAACGTTCTTTAGGTGTATTTTGTAATTCTAATGTTTCCAATTTTTTGATCTAAAAATTAGCTATAGCAGGACTAAGGGACAACGCATTGCTACACCATCAATATGTTCATAGAATTTACTATTCCACTGAAAATAATTCGCAGTAAGGCTTTTGTAAAACGGACCATTATATCACTCTTCAGTTTTGAAACTATTTATTTTTTCAACAAAGTCGGTATAATCTTTAATGTAATTGGGTGTTTATATTTGTGAATGCTTATATCAATTTCAAATTGACGTTTTTCACAACTTTACACTTACATCATAACTTGATCAAATTTTGTTGAATTTGTTTTTTGGTAAAAATTTTTCACTATTAGCCTTCGGCCGTTAGAGGGTGTTCTGATTAGTCATCTTCAGGATAGTTTAACAATATTTAATGATCGAGTTATCCTTCCCTAAAAGAATATTTCATAGCTTTATAAGTGTGATCGAAACGTTTAGATTGAATAACTTTAATATACAAATGCACAATTAAAAAAACCAAAAAAGATAAGTATTTTAATATGTGTAATAATGATGAAAGTTTACATTTTCATATGTTGTCTAATATTTGGTGTACTATCGTATGTGTTGCGGCAAATGGTTACTAAAGACATGTTTCATAGGAGCGGCGCCACTTTTCTTTCCACTCATAAACATTAAACGTCAAATGTCAATTTTAAGGTTATATTTAATATGGGCGCACTATCACATGTTGCCGGAAAATTGTTGCTAAAGTGATGTTTTATAAAAGCGGTTGTGTCGGGTATTTTTGATCACGCCGTAGTATCAAGTCTTATTACTGATGCCATCAGTAAAAACTACGGTACCTCTTTATTTCCTCTCATGACTTCTGTTGACGGACCTGTAGTTGCGGATTTTGTAGACAAAGTCAATTTTTTTTTATTTACTGTCACCAAACCCGTCCCTTAATGATTCTGGAAAGAATTACATCTAGTCATTTCATATACTATGAAACCCGTTCATTTGAGATACAAGCTCCTCGAATCGATTATCAGTGGGCTTGATCCTTATAATGGGACTACCCCAGACGTATCCTATCAAAAGCTTTTGACCAAGGTTGGCAGAAGTGTTTACTTGCCAAACTCACCCCGTCCGGGTTATCTGATACGCTCATTAACTGGATTTCTAGTTTTCTTGATAAAGGACGAATAGGTGTCGTAGTAGATGGCTTCTTTTCAAAAGAAGTTGGTATTAACGCGGGTGTGCAATAGGAATCAGTAATAGCTCCAACACTTTTTCTACTATACATAAATGATCTTATTTCTTTAACGACTAACCCGATCCATTGATTTGCTGACGACAGCACGCTTCATTGTAGTTCATCCCACCTATCTCAAATCAAGACATTTCAATTAGCAAAGACATTTCACGTATACTTGAATAGAGAAGTAATAAACTAATTAACTTCAATGCTAACAACAATGTCAATGTAACTCATTGCCTGCCAAGATCATGCATTCCCTGTTATAAGTATGAGTGGCTCAGATCCTAAGTTTCCATAATGCATTACTGTTTTCGGAATAACTGTATCTTCAAATCTATTATCCATCTTCTATAGGCTTCTAACGCAACTGCACGTAAAATAGGACTTTCGTGCAGATCTAAGTACTGCTTTACCTCCCGACAAATCTGTCTGCTATATAATGCTACATGGGATTAAAAGAGATCTTGAATTTTTTTTAATATTAGTATATTTAGTTATCGTAATTTTTTGAATACTATTTTGTTACTGTATCTTTCCGTAAATATTATTTTGTTGCTGTAGTTTCCTTAAAAAGGAAATGCATTAAACTTTATCCTCGCTGTAAAAGTTTTTAAGAAACGTAATTATATTACGTGTTTTCGTTGGGAGGGTTACTTTGTAAGAGTTTCCGTCATCTAAGCTTATCGTGCCACATAGTGTGAATGTTGTGATTTTGTGTACTTAGTAATCTACCAATTAGTAAATAATTGTTAATGTAAGAGTTATTACTGAGTTGATCTATTTGGGTTACGTGATAAAGAAAAGGATGTTATGTTGATTCTAGGTAATCAGGGTTTATTTGGCACACGTGCAGCTTTGATTATATTTTTCTCGTGAGAAATGTCTAGTTTACATTTTAGTATAGAACGTTATGGGCAGTGGTTAGAGAAGAAGTGTTGAAGTAGGGTAAATGGTTTTTTTATGATAACTCTAGGGAGTTGGTACAGATAATTGCTTGTGAGAGCTTGGGTTTGGTAATGTAGCAGACAGTGCGTGCAAAGGTACT